>JAQLOM010000037.1:26308455-26321884 GCA_030068315.1 Chrysichthys thysi | reverse complement strand
AAACCCCCCCCCCCCCCCCCCCCCTTAAGTATGGACTGAAGGTCACACAACCAAAAATAGCCCCTTCACATCATGACTTTCAGTACCGTAGGTAGTTTTGGGAGTCGTGTAGGCAGCGTTCAGAGCAGAAGCTCGCTGCCTTGTTGCCTCGCTGCCGTAACAAACAGGCGTCCCCTAAGGCATGACTTTCGACTGAAGGCATCGTTTAAGGATGTTCGTTTCGAATGACCTTTTAGGATCGCATTTGCAGTGACGTGTAAGTCACGTGAGTTTACTAATTTGGTTGGCTACGACCTGTTAAAAACGTACATCTGTACACGAATTCCCTTTCCTGTGAAATTTGGTGCGCCATCTTTGTTTATTTTCGGCGTCGGTTGAGGGAACTGAGACACGGATTTCTGGGTAATATGAAGCACCGAGGATACATCGATGATTCTTTCAACTGCGGGAAGTTTGAAGGTATCTTAAAAGACAGGAAACGAGAGTCCGTTCAGTTTCAAAAAGCCTCTTCGGCCTCGCCCTTAACCCCACACCCCAAATGACGCCTTTCCATTTCCGGAATAATCCCACCTGGGCATGCAAATGGCTTTTGGGGATCATTAGCGATTTCTGTACGGTTCTCTCCTCACTGAAGCTTGGTAAGATGCGTCAAGAATCTAGGTTTAACCCAGTTTTAGAAAATTCAATAAAATAATAATAATAATCCGCCACCAAACAAAAAGAAAAAACCTCCTGGTCGTATGGAGAATTTAAAATCCCGCCGGACGTTGGCGCAGTAAATTTCCAACTCGGAAAAAAACCCCAAAACGGATTCTGTCCGTGAGGAATAACAGGAAAACAACAACAGCAAGTGTTTATTCTTCTTATACCACAGCAATTAACCGCTAACTACCGTTTCTAATTCTGTGACATGTTATGCTTTTTTGCTGTCTGCGAAATGACTTCTCACTTCCTGTTCCCACTTCGATTTTAGCAGCTCTAAACCGTCGATCCATCCCCTCCCCACCCCCACCCCCGGTCTTTATTTTTCTCTCTCTGTTGAAATTAATAACATTTAAAAAAACAAAACAAAAAAGCAACTGACGTTACCAAGAATTCGCAAACTGCTCAGTCATGAAGGCTTTCCCCTTGGTGGAACAAGTTCTGACACTGGAGACTCCTTCCATAAATCCTAAATCATCTCCTTCCAGAAAACTGCCCTGTAGAAGGTCAAACGAGCAGCCTGCTCGAACAAATGCGTTACTATCAACCTGAGGGTGGCGGCTACACCGCCAACAGAGCTGCTGTTCTAGTAAACGAATCGACCCCTTCTGCCCAATCAGAATTGAGAAATCATGAGCGCTGTGGTGGAACCTACGCGTAATTGGAAAAAAGTCCACAAGCGTCTTCCCTCGCGTAAAACCTTTGTTTGGGTCTTCTTTATGTTCATCATCGTGACTGGAGTACACAGCGAGGAAAATAGCGTGTTCGCATTAGCGTTACGCTTCCCAGATTCAGGACCAGCTGTGAGACTCGCCGACGCTTCAGAGCTGCCAGATGTTTCCACCGAGGAGCCGGCTGACCATGTAGAGCGTCACGTTGTGAATTTATTACGGCTATACCGGAAACGGAGCTAAAAATGATTCATGCCGCTAGCCTGGGAAAAGCCTTAACGAGGCTTATGAGGCTTCGTTGCTTAATGAAGTGCACACAAACGAGCGTTCGAAGGTACAATTGTCAGCGCGGCGTCTGTTGCCCGAGGGCTCCGAGATACTGCGTCGTTTGCTTGCATGTGCAGTGCGGTCACTTATCTGTCTACATTTCTCATAACGCACAGCCCTCCGCCATGTCAGGGTCCGCGTTATAGGCGGTCATGCTGCCCCTTTTAAATTCACCTCAGGGACAGGTTATGAATTTAGGATGCTCTTCCACCTGGAATATTTTTAAACCCGTTAGTTCTCGGGAACAGGTGAACTTTGTCGCTTTTTCTGTAATAACTTGTTTTTTGTTTTTTTTTTAATAACGTGAGTATTTATCATGCGAATGTAACGCAGAGTGATAGAATCTTCGTTTTCCAATGTTACTGCCTGGAAATAATGGGTTAAAATAATTACAGTAAGGAATCTGACAATCCATAACATCCTCATACGGTTAGCGTAAAAGTTAGCTCAGTGCATTTCGCGAACTTTTGCTAATGTCATGCTAAAAATCGGAACCCTATTACTTTCAGCCCTCTGTTTTGTTTTTTGTTTTGTTTTTTTAGAGCAAAATGCAACATGTAGGCCAAGAAAAGTAAAAGTTTCTTTCCTGTTATTTTAAAGAAAAAAAAAATTTTTTTTTTTTTTAAAGTTTTATACAAGAATCAGACGTACGGATTTAAACTTTGTGTGTCTTTTGATAGTCCTCTTATTGCAAAAAAGAAAAATAAAGAAAGAAAAGAAAAATACAAACAGGGAGGAATTGTTTTTATTTTTTTCCCGTTTCTGGTTGGTCCGTGAGTGACGTTGTAACGAAAGGTCTCTCGCCGTCTAAAAAAAAAAAACCCCAAAAACAAAAACAAAGTAAAACTTTTTCGCTCTTGTTCATCGTTCTGGATTCTCCGTCTTTCTTCCCCATTCTGCACACACACACACACACACACACACACACACACACACACACACAGTTTTGCTCTCACACACACAGACGCATACATTCTTTCGTCTCATTGTCTGTCATTCTCACTCTCTCAGTCACCCCGACACACACTCACTCACACTCACACTCACACACACACACACACACACACGCACACATCCACCCACACAAAGGTCTTAAGAGTGCTGTCTCAGCCTTGGGGCTATCCAGATCAAGGAATAGGAGCTCTTTGTGTTCGTCTGTTTGCTGCTAAAGGAATGCATTCCTCACATTCGTCAGCGTTAAGTGCGACCTCATCGCTGCCCGTGTTGCGCCCGCCCGCTACCCACGATCCTCAGGGTGAGAAAAAAACCACCCAAAAAACGACAAAAAAAAGAGTGCCTGGTGGGTATAACGCTGAATAAAGGGAGGGGGTCGTACAGGAACCTCGATCATTCCTGTCCCTATACAGAAAGTTGCACAGGACTGGGAAAAGGCCAAACACACACACACACACACACACACACACACACACACACACACACACACACACACACACACATAAACAGGCACTGAACTGATTTTACAATGGATAAGTGGGCATGAATGCAAATAAGAGCTTTATCCTAACTCTCCTAGGGGTGATTTATACACCCTTCACCTCCTGGCATGTTTTTGGGAGGAGGGAAGAAACCACAGGTCTCTGAGGAAACCCATATGGACAAAGGATATTGCTTACTGACTGAATGAACCTGAAGGGGACTCACAGATTCAACTGGCAGGAAGTTGCAAATGTCTTTATTCCTCTTCGTCCGCTTAGTCCTGTTCAGGGTCACGCACGGGGGGAAGCTGGGGCCAATCGGGTGAGAGAGAGGCGGGGTTACACCCTGGGCAGGTGACCAATCCAGCGCAGGCACTGCGACACACAGAGACAGACAAGCATTCACACTCACATTCACACCTAGGTGCAATTTAGAGTCGCCTAATCCCCTCTGAGCATGTCTTTGCACTGGGGGAGGAAACCCACGCGGACACGGGGAGAGAAAGTTGCAAATGTGACTCACATAATTTCAGATATTAAAAAAAAAAACTCCTGCAGATACATGTAAACATAACAAACCTAGGTAAATCTAAAACGAAACCCATCGACAATAACTGAAGAAAAGGAACGACCCGTCAGGAAGGATAGAGATCCGTTTAACTAAGTGACTCGTTCAGAAAGACCGAATCACACTTAAATAATGAACAGACTTGTTCCGCTGGTGCAAAGAAGTCCATGGCTTTCGGGACAAGTCCCTGGCTTCAGGAACCGCCGATGAGTTATGGCTGGGGCTTCATAAGGCTTTTCATTAATCTACGTGAACGTTAACTCTCGTTCCAGTGAGTCAAACAATGCCAGCGAGGAATGTCGATCCGGATCCTCTGTGTGAAAACGATCACATAAAATAATATCAACCACATCATAAAAAGTGATTGACAGGAGATAAGGTGAGAGGGGCGGGGTTAGTGTTTATTCCTAAGAGTTCGTGTGGCTTGTTTTTCCAGTACCAGGTGTCGAACATAACGCCAAAGAAAAGACTGAAATCCTTTCAAGCCTAGTGCTTGCTGGGAATCCGCTTGTTTTGAGAACTTTCCGAATCAAAATGCCGTCTTTTGTTTTCTTCTTCCCCGTCTTAGCCGTAGGCGCCTCGGTACCCTGGAACGAACCGCGTAACCCTGCGCTGCTCTCCGCGATTGCCTCACTGTCGTCGGTAATTGACTCAAACCGTCATCATTAATCATCGATCCCTGAAAGGGCTCGATTGTTTCCTGAAACAAAGACTTTTAATCCTCGTTGACTCTCGGGGGAACGTTTCACAATAGATACTGTCAGAGACCAGATTAATAAAACGTCCGGAAATTTTCTGGGAAAGCGAGCCGGCCATGCCTGCAGACAGGAAAATCTCCTCCGAACAAAGAAAACAAGGATCGCCCCGTCCTACACGGATGGGCGCAGATATATACATATATACACTTTCCGTTCATGTCGTATCCACAGGCAGCTCGTTTCGCCTGTTTTGTTTTGTCGCCCAAATAGCTACCACGCAATAACATAAGTGTCACTCGCACTCGGGCGTGAGCAATGTAAGATAAGACTGATGAATAGCGCGACGTCAAAGCCGTAAAAGAAAGATGAGACTTGAGATAAAGCGCCAAAGAGGAACACCGACGGTGTCCTGAGATGATGAATGCTGCATTAAACGTACATTTCAAGAAAAAATAAGGAATGGAAATAATGTCTGAGGAGAATCGTAGAAATGCTTAAAGCTTATACTTTGAGGCTTATTCCAGTTTACAGAACATTGTGTATTCATTTATTCGTCCAGGACGTGTCGACAGGCCTGCTGGGCGTGTCCAGGGAGCTAACGGTGACGCCGAGAGGAAACGGAGCAGAAAAGAGAACGACAGACATGCCCGAGACGGGAAGACGAGAAGTTCAGGACCATTGGGCAACTCATGAACCTCAAAGTCTGATGAATAGACGAATGTCTCAGGTACAGTTGGGGAAAAAATCAAACATCAGCCTCGGGACTCCTACACACGGCGGATTGCCAAAGTAGACATTTACAAAGGAATGTATTCGTAACTTGTTCGATATGCACAAGAAACGTGGTGTTCGGGGAAACGTTTGCTTTCTGTATTCGCTTGACATATGAGGTGACGTCTGATTGGTTGTCTGGGAGGTTTGTGGGTGTAGCTGAACATAAATGTAGCCGTGAACACGGCTGGTACTTTCTGACTAATTTACCCCCAAGTACAAGAGAAATTAAAATCGCTTGATTCACCAAACATTCACCAAACGAACACAGGGATTTTTTCATCTTGGTGGATTGATGTAAGGAAATTTCTGGTGGAAATTTCTGGCTTTGTCTGGAACACGAAAATGACGCTTCCACACAGATTCCTGTCTCTCTCAGGTCCTGTACGTACCGTACACAGGCACACCTCCGGGCAATTTAGGGTAGCCAATCCGCCTAACGTGCATGTCTTTGGACTGTGGGAAGAAACCGGAGTACACGGAGGAAACCCACGCGGACACGGGGAGAACACGCAAACTCCACACAGAAAGGCATCCGTGCCGAACCCAGGATCTTCCCGCTGTGAGGCGACAGTCCTCACCACCGTACAGAGAAAACATTAAAAAAAAAAATTTGCCAAACGTCAAAATGTTAACTCTTGTGCACACCGTATGCTGGTTTTCAATGGGGAAACCAATGATTAAACATCATGACACAATGAGTTTTTGGCCCACGCCACACACAGACATGTTCAACAGGAAACAGACGCCCCTCGTTACACCGTTTTATCTGCGCGGACACCACCTGGTGCTTCAAACGTGTTAATATATTAGTATTTGTTCATTTCAGATGACAGGATATTGATCGTTTCGAGCGACTAGCCATGCGGCGAACACCACACGCAAAAGAGTTGTGTGAATCCCAAAGACGGCGTGTTGTGAGTCAACCTGGGCCAGGTGCCTTCAGACCGTCGAGCGTTGTAAGGTCGCTGACGTGGCAGAGCGACTCCGAGTGAGTCCGAGCACTTCTATGAGGGATCTCCATCGACTTGGCAACTACAGCCGACCACCTAGAAAGAAGTTTCTAGAAATAAATGATGGTGTCTGTTTACTTCTGAGATGTCTGTTTAAAAACTGTGGGCCGATAAAATTTTGTAGAGTTAAAGTCAACGCTTTCTTGCGCACGTTTACGGACAAAACGTGTCCGAGGCAACCAGGTGTACGAGTCAGCGTTAGGGATGTACAGATTATATAAGGTTTCCTTTTCAAACACACAGGTTCTTAATTCTTTCGCGCCACTCAACGAGATGACCAAATCACTGACTTGGTCTTGTTCATAATCGAGCTAAAGGGGAACCCCCCCCGTGAGACCCGATGCTAACTTTAGCATTCACATTCTTATCTAAACTGTGAGCACGAGATGATTCATGAGTCTAGACATGACTCAGGGGTATGGACTTCGTTCTTTGAGAAGCCTTCTGCTTTGACTCCGTTAAAGAAAAACCAACCTTTTATTATTCCACCAGTCTCCCGCTATACCGTGGTTCACGTTTCGCATCCCTGGCTATTTGCGGCTTTTTATTTAGAACATATCTATTCTTTTTTTGCGGATTTCCCCTGATATTATAAAATGTAAACATGAATTAAAATGGAGTAAAATATAAATAATATATAAAATACCATACAGTGTAGATCATATTTACACAAGATACAAAGAACACGTAGAATTGTTTACGAAAACGCGCCGTGGGGATACTGAAGAAAAAAAATCTGGCTGGAGGAACGAGTTTGGCCAGTCGGAACGCCCTATTCGTTTAACCTTGGTTGTGATTGGCTGCTGGCTATGACGCATACGGTCGGGGAGAAGCAACCAGCATTTGCCAACATCCCAGTTCTTCGCCCGTCGCAGTACTCGCTATAAATGTGACGTTTCTACAAATTCGACACAGAATTCACCTCGCTATATGCTCACAAATGTTTCCTTTATGTGTTTAATTGTGTTTAGAAAGTGTTTAAAGAGTGCGGGAGGATCATTTAGGGCTTCAACTATAAAAAAAACAAGCATTTAGGGGTGGCGTCCGTGTATCGCGGATTTTCATCTTTCGCAGGAAGTTTTGCGGGAATGTAACCCACGCGAAAGACGAGGCATTACTGTATTTTTAACAATTATCCTTAAACGGACTGTCGGTGACATCAGGAGCATCGTTTAATCTTTGATGTCTTCTTCTTCTTTGCTTGAATTGTTCATACCATCTGATTTTCAACGAAACGTCGGTTAACACGTGTGTTCTTTGTATTCATACTATTTTGTATCTAATCTTGTTTTTCTCTTGTTTATATATAGCGCAGTCTGAATTTCCACCTCTTTTTGTATCAAAACATCGACGTCGTAAAATCGTCACATCACCTAAATAACACTGAAATTGGTGTGTGTGTGCAGTGGGTGGGGGGTGGGCTGTTTAGGAGACACTTCTCTCCATTATAAATGCGAAAGCAGGCACGCAAATCGTCTGGGGTCGCAAAATATGACACCAGCAAAGTGTCTGCTGCCCTCTGAGCCACTTCTTTTAAACTGAACTCCGACGAGAAGCGCATACAAATCACGCTGTCCGCAAATTAATCCATACCGCTCGGTATTTGGCTTTCGTCCCACAGTTCATTAGTCGTACCAAGACCAACATAAGCAGCCAGTTAACAATCACGCTTTATTTGCATACACTGCCGTCGCCGTATGTAATACTTCCCAGTGACGGCTCTTAACGGAAGATGGGTTTGTTGCTACGTGCCATTTCAGGAACATGAACGATGCAAAACAGGCTAAAAACAGAGACACAGAGAGAGAGAGAGAGAGAGAGAGAGAGAGAGAGAGAGAGAGAGAGAGAGAGAGAGAGAAAGCTCCTTCTTGTTTCTATGGTTACCAGTCTTCCTACTTTCCCATGCTCTTTGGGAGGAGTGCTAATGTTAACCAAGGCAGGCCATCTTCTTCTCTGGTGTTCATTTTCTGCTGCGTTTTTTGGCATTCAACAGGCTGTTTGGGTCTTTGAGAGAAAGAGAGAGATAGCGAGAATGGAAAAAAAAAAAAGAAAGAGACAGCGAGAGGTGCGAAATTGTCCATATTAGCGATGACGCACAAACGCATAAGTCACAGGTTGGACAGGGTTGGAAAGACGCACAGGGTTTACAGATGGACAGGTTTGTCCAAAGAGGTGACCGAAAGATCCGTCAGACTGGAGGAGAATTAAGGTCTGGGTTTAACGTTTAAACGCCGAATTTCAATCCACAATGCGTGTAGATATTTTTTGCAAACTGGTTCATTTTTTGGGGTTATTTTTGGAGCTCTGGTCCACACCAAAATCCCATTCTGGGTTGCTGAAAATCCAACAGTTTGTGAAAGGTGGAGAAGTTTTCAAACTGTTTTATTTTCATGGGAAAACCGCTTTTGAAATGACGTCATCAATGCGTTCGGAGTGTGTTCATCATGGCTGCCCAAAATGCACTGGGAACGGAGGTTTTGTTTTGGTCGTATTGGTGTTTTTTCCATGTTTCTTCTTCTTCTTTTTCTTCTTCTTCTTCTTTGCATTTTCGTTTCACTTAGGAAATACCGATCTTGTGGAAGGGAATTGTTTTTGGAAATGTATGCAAAAAACTCGAGTTTCAGAAATAGCTGTACACATGTGGACGTAGCATTAGTCACGTTTCTGAAACATAAACCTCAAGAGATTCAAAATAGGGCTTCACTGAGTCTGTGTCATCGTTTTAGCCACTGGAGATAATTTTCCTATTATCAGAGGGTCTGGGTCTTCCAGGGTTAAGTTTACAGATGGTCCTTTAGCTTGTTTACTGAAGCGTAACTATCAGCAAAGCTAAAAAAAAAAAAAAAAAAAAAAAAAAAACCCAAAAAAGCAGTTTTCAGAAATTGGATATGAAATTCACTTGTTTACTTGTAAAACCAAAGCATAATAAATGCCAAATAAAGTTTTATCGATTAGTCGGCTCGCTGTTTTTCCACATTTTTAGCTAGCTGGCCCTTTTAAACCAACACAGTATCATATAATTCGCAAAAAGCACATTTTGTTTCATATCCAACCTGGCAGAACGGCAGTTTTCAGGATAAAACCGTGACTTTTGGGATGAAAATTAAACATAGACAGCTAAATTCCTGACTGTGCATCAGAAACATTCAGCTTAGCTTCATATGCGGTCAAGGACGCTCGAACGGATGAGCCTTTTTTAAAAAAAATTTTCAAATCAGTGTCGATGTGACAGTAAGGGCACCGCCAGCCTCATGTAACACAACCTTGAGTAACATCTGGCTGTGATTTCAGCTTAAAACCATGCCATGCTGAGTGAGAACAATCCACCAGTGCCAAGTTCTTGCAAATCCCACCTCGAGAATTCCATCGTCAGCTCGGCCAAACCCGCAAAATGTGGAGCTCATTGATACCAACTTGACCGCGACCCCAACATTCTAAACGAAAACCTTGGCACTGAGCTGTACTATTCAATTCACGGATGCCAACCGTCCAAAACCCGAACAGCCGCAGATGCCAAGCTAAGCAATGCCAACCACTAATATCACTATATTACCATGAACAGACCCAAAATGTCACCTCCTACAGCGTCCAAGGGATTTCCTTCAGCCCAGATTTCCTGTGGGTACGTTTTCAATCCAGCATCATACTCAACCTTTATAATTATCATCATCATCATCATCATCATCATCATATTCAACCTTTTTTGTTTCCCCCCTCTGTGAATACACCTTTTAAAAGCCATGTATTGGACGTCTAAGCGTCAAAACACTCCCCGAGTGCGTCTAGATGTGTGTGTGTGCGTGTATTGCCTTTGGAGCCGAACTACGTTTGGCGCCAGGTCCGGGAATCTGTGTATCTCGCTGAATATAATAGCAGACGCTGGGCAGAATTATTTTACCAAAGGGTACCAATTATGGAGTGTTTGGAATACCGTTGCGGTATTAAACGAGCTACGCAGCACGGACGTTAAACCTAAAGCTGCCGTCAGTCCTAAAAGGGCAGAATATAACAGGAGAAAGAATAGGATTGGTCCAGCGTGAGGTACGATTAGTAACAAAATCCTTTGTTTTTGTTGAAGCGTTTGTACTTGGGTTTTTCTTTCACCGGGTCCCACCTTCACTTCATATCAACCGTCAAATGGTTGGATGTTTTGACTGATCTTCAGCTGGCCAGATTTCAGTGAACCTGTACCCGGGGTGGCCTCAGATTCCCGTCTGTGTCTGACAGGAGTGGGACCCGATCTGGTCTTCTGTTGTTGTAGCCAATCCGGCTCAAGCTTAGGCATTTTTTTGTGCACTGTGATGCTTTTCTGCTCACCACGGCTGCATGGAGTGGATATCTGTGCCACCGTACGTAGTCGTTCTTTTGGCTCAACCGCCCAAAGAACTACCGCTCCCTGGATGTTTTTTGTTTTGTTTTGTTTTCCACCCCGTACTGTGTAAACTCTAGAGACCGTTAAAAAAGCTCCCAGTAAATCAGCATGTTCTGGAATACTCAAACTAATCACGGACTTCCATACATCGCAGTGCGGCCACATGTCCGACTGATAGTATGACTCCTCTACATACCTGAGATTTCAGTCTACACCGATGCGACCTCGAGAATGAGCCCTCCTGCTCATCCCTCTGACTTTTCTACATTCACTTCGTAGCTTATTTCTTGCGGCAGTTTGTATTCTGACAGCTAGCTATGAGCTTTCGACCAGCTATGATGATGCTTGCTGACGTTTGAGAGACATTAGGAGTAAAGCTGTCATCACGTCGCCTTCGCTGGCCTTGGTTCCTTCATGAAGTTGGCTTGAAGGTGAGACTAACTGAACGTTTATTCCACCAAGGAAAGTTTTTTTTTTTTTTAAACCACCTGCTTTAAAAATGCACTGGGAGTTGGGAGTTCTCCTACTTTTAGGTCTTCTAACAATGTTCGGTAGCTAAAGGACTAACCGAACGACACTCAGGATGCACGAGAATCCGAAAAAGACCCAGTTACGTCTGTGGAGAAGTGTGCAAGAACAGGAAGGAAGGACCCTCCAGCTTGACTACCGATGAGGACTTGAAGTCCGGGGTTAGACGGGACCGAGGACCGAGAGCTAATTAAGAGTCTTGATTATTTACATGGCTTTAAATTCATGCGAATTTCTCAGGAGATGCTGTCGCTTACAGCAAGGAAGCCGCTGTGTATCGTGACATGTGTTCAGACAGAAGTCCAACCCAGTCGTCATCGGGGCCAAAAGTCAAATCTAGATATTAAAGCAATGAAAAGCATAACGATGTCCTGATAATTATAATGACTCTGCGTCGTGCTCTTCATACGTATTTGAATTCAGATTTTCACCCAAAGAGGGAGTGGCTTAAACCAAAAGGGCTTCTGTTTGTTTTTGTCCGCGCTTTATACACCACAGGATGGCATTTTTCCGACTGTACCACTCGTACACCGTAAGTCTGGACCTGTACACTAATATCAGTGTGGTTGGAAGATCAATCCTGTTTAATGGCCATCGAGCGACAGATGGTCCTTTACTGCACATCGCGTGTTACAGTTCCAGGGCAATCCCAATGAACCGTGAATGGATGCAGAATTTTGCGTCCATGCTGTACTTTGATGCCTCGTTTTTATGCGCTACTCAGTCCTGTTTGTTTTGCTGCAAGCGCATAACGTACTTGGTTTACTCCATCCGTGCACCGAGTTCATCAATACAGCGTCTCTCTGGACTGACGGTCCATTATCTCTCAATGCAGTGCGTCACAGGCACTTAGCATGATGAATAACGATCCATTCATCACCTAGGTCTCTGCACTCAGACGGTCACAACACTACGCTCTACACGCCATCCATCCATCCATCCCTCCCTCCCTCCATCCATCCATCCATCCATCAACCACAACAGCCACCAGAATGTAGACAATATAATGATTGACAAACCATATCTATAAATTTCTCTCTGTCTGTCCACATATTCATTCCATCCATCCATTTATTCCATCCATCACATTGTCTACTTACTCATTCCATCCATCCATCCACTTAGTCCATCCATCACAATGTCCACTTAATTATTTCATCCATCCATTCATCTACCCACCTACAAATCCATCCACCCATCCATCCCTCCTTCCATCTATCTATCTATCCATGTGTCCACTTATTCGTTCTACCCATCCATTCATTTATCCACTATTCATCCATTCATCCAATATCCACACCATCTATCAGGCCAACCATCCATGTGTCTCCTTAATCCATCCATCCATTAATTGATCCGTGTTTTCTATCCATATTCCCTTCCATCCACTTATTCTACCCATCACTTTGTCCACTTATTCAATCTATTCCTCCACTTATTCCTTCCATCCATCCGTCCATCCATCCCCCTATTCACTATTCTTTCATTCAGTACATCCATCCTTCCATCTGTCTGTCCATGTATCCACTTATTCATTCTACCCATCCATTCATTTATCCACTATCGATTCATCCATCAGTTTATCCTTGTATTCTATCCATATACCATTCCTTCCATTATCCATTTATTCCTTCCATCCATCCCTCCGTCCACTTATTCAATCTATTCATCCACTTATTCCATCCATCCATCCCCCTATTCACTATTCTTTCATTCAGTACATCCATCCTTCCATCTGTCTGTCCATGCATCCACTTATTCATTCTACCCATAAATCAATTTATCCCCTCTTCGTTTATTCAATCCATCCATTGTATAGCTGCTATCTTCTGGAATAAAAATCCCAATCTTTGTATTTTTCCAACATCTCTCCAGTCTGTCTACTGAAAAGCAAACGCCACTAGAACTCTTACCGTCCGTAGGGCGGGTGTTTTATTAAAATGGTAATTAAACCTGGTCCTTTGTTCGACGATCACATTTTAAAGCATTTAAGAGGCTGTTTAGACAAAAATGCTAAACCAGCGTACAGGATGGTTAGAACTATGACTGGCAGTGTGTGAAGAGTAAAAAATGTTTCAAGTCAAGTTCTATGAACAGCGTTATGAACGTACGTGCTTTATTCATGGTGTCAATGCGAAAACCCTGAAACCATCAATCTGAATGATACTGAAGGGGACACACACGAGAATCAAAAAGTAAAGGCAAAACATGTCACGGCTTTAACAGAAGTAACTTTGAGCAACTGAACAAGTCACTTTTCCACATAGCATTTGTCGTATCGTTCATCGAGCTCCTGGATTCCTGCAGAGAAGTTGTTTTTCTTCTGCTCCTGAAGCCAGGTGA
>JAQLOM010000037.1:26283270-26294275 GCA_030068315.1 Chrysichthys thysi | reverse complement strand
AATCAAACAATCCACTCAAATAATCTATTGATGTTGTCTTAACACAGGATGTCATAATTTCTCATAATGCAAACAAGTTGAATACATCAAAACAAGAAACGACAAGACGATTTCAGAAAAATGCCTCAAGTTTCCCACGGTATCCGGCCTCTGGGACGAAAGGCCAGCTTACCAAAATGGCACCCATAGTGTCGAACTTCCATATTTCCTCATTATCAACGTATATTCCGGCAAGTAATCTATCTTGCGCGTAGCGCTTTAGGATCTTTGGTTGTTAGCAGCTAGGCTAATGCAGCATTTACTACTTCTTAGAGCTGGGGGTTGCTTGATTGGTCATGGTTGCTATGTTTATATTCATAGTTGAGTGGGTGAGTAAAGTTTTAAAAAATGAGCACTCTAAAAAAAAATCTGATAATGTATAATAAAAAATGCTCGAGCAGATTGACTAGCAGAGCGAGCAAGTCAGGTTCAGAAAGTGCAATCAGATGTGTTACGCACTTGCAGTATGACGCAGGCGAATAATTGCCAGATTGCGTCCGTGAGCTCAATGAGCTGTGGACAATATGTGGGGGAAAAACATCTTTTTTAATGTTTTGATTTTTTTTTAAAGAAAATCACAAATGGAAAAAAACATGCCCTATGTGTAAACAAACAAATAATGTGTAAAAAAAAAATCATGTGAGGAAAACAACGTGATTAGTCATACGTGATGCTTGTGGGACTTTTCT
Source organism: Chrysichthys thysi (assembly GCA_030068315.1). Classification (NCBI taxonomy): domain Eukaryota; kingdom Metazoa; phylum Chordata; class Actinopteri; order Siluriformes; family Claroteidae; genus Chrysichthys; species Chrysichthys thysi. The sequence goes on along the minus strand of JAQLOM010000037.1, from coordinate 26,293,547 downwards.
GTCTCGGTAATGGGGAAGGAGTTGGGTTCTGAGCGCATGCGATAAACGGTAAGACGACAAGCTCCATCCTCTGATTTGTCCTACCTTCAAACAGGAGTAAAACCAGAAGCATGGTTTGTTACATTTCAAACCCGCGATGGTGATCTCGAGCACTAAATGCAGTCCCAAGCTGTGGCGGCTCTCGGGGGAGAAGCTCGGCGCCGTCGCCCTGTTACACACAATCAGCTAATGAAATTGCCCATAATGGAAGTGACAAGAGGAGTTTATCACATCATTAGAATTCAGTCCCGTCCATATGGGTGAAGGCGTGATGGGTGTGTGTTAACACCCACCTGAGCCCTCTGCCCTCTCAGGCCCTCAGGCCCTCAGGGGTGTGTGTGTGTGTGTGTGTGCATGTCATATGTGTGAAGTGCACTCGTATGCTATGTGTCTCGTCCCAGCTGCGTTTTGCTCATCAGTATGCGCTGTGTGTGTGTGTGTGTGTCTGTGTGTTTGAGAGGAAACTCAGTTTAAGAGGTCACGAGTCCTCCCTCTTTTAATTGAAGCCACGCTGCATCCAGAAGCTGCGCAATATGTGCGTTTGTTGCACAATATGTCCTTCCTCCGCCCCACAATTCCACTAATTGGGTCCTTCAGTTCCCTAATTATCTCAGCTAGACCGGCCTCGGGGCCACAGAAGGCTTCACTCGTCATCCTCATTGATCAGAGTCCTTTAACGTCACTCGCCGGTTTATCCGGAGCAGAGGTCGGTCTGGATCGGGCTTCGGAAAGCAAAGGCGGAAATTTGATGATAAACAAAAATAAGAATTCAAGAATAATTCAAGCAAATCATAAAAATAGCAGTGACGGGCCACGTCTTATCAAAACACCCAAGTGTTTCATGACTCGAAGTTTTTTATTGCATTGTAGAATGACGCGTAATTTTATGTCATGGAACGTCTGTGGGGGGGAAAGCGTTTACTTCCTGTTATGAATTCTAGCGAACCTGCCTCGAGAGCTGTCATCTTCTCATCCTGAAGACCTTCCTGTGAGGGCAAATAGGAAAGCTCAGGCTTGAGTGTTCAAAGTGCTGAAACTGGAGACTCCTTACAGCAATGCGAAACAAACGTGTCATTTTAATGCATTTATATTGGGCGAGTAACATAAACATGTCGATTTGTTTGGCAGCTGGACCTACTCCGGGAGCTGCTGTTCTGGAAAATCAATCTATAATGTTAAAATGGGACGTAAAGGAGGTTAAAAAGGTTGACCCTCTGTGGCGGTGGGTAGCGTAGCCGCCTCACAGCTCCAGGGTCCCGGGTTCGACCCTGAGCTTGAGTTTCACATGTTCAGCCTGTGTCTGGATTTGGGTTCCCTTCTGGGATGTCTGGTTTCCTCCCATTTCCTATTTCCTAAAACCACGCAGGCGACTCGAAATGAATGTAAGCGTGAAGAAGTGTGTGTCCAGGATGCCTAGGGGTCCCGGGATGGGCTCCAAATCCGCTGTGACCCTGACCTGGATAAAGAGCTTTCCGGAGATATATTAGGATGTTTTTGGGTTTTTTTAATCAGTGTATAATTTGGGTTGGATCGTGTCCGGAGGTTGTGAGTTCAAAGAGTGCCACACTTAAGGAAAACGCATCGGATTGATTTAGGCCCCGGACTGGATCGGGATTAAAAACCTACGCTCGGATGAATACATTTTCAATGTTTACTACCCTTTACTAATATAATGCCATCGCCAACCTCTGGCCAAGCATCCATGGAACACCTCAGATGTCACGGTCTCTCTGCGGACCCGGTCCATCTGCCTGCGATCAGGAAACACCAGCTTTGCACGAGTCAACGTGTCTAATTATCCCTCTGCAGCAGGCCGCCTAATCCCCCACAATGTGTTTCGCTTCCCATTCCCACCTGTGCTCCGGACCGAAGGCGAGGGGGAACCCGCGGGCTCCCAGTATCCCACAATCCCCTTCTCCGTCCAGGCTGGCAGCTGCCTCCCCCCGCTGGGACGTCCTCCAGCTGACGGAGCCCCTTAGCCGTGTCAATGGGCCCATAAATAAAGGAGCTAACCGCTTTTGTGTGGCCTTGAGTGTCAGGTCCCTCCGAGGCCTGACGGCGCTTGTTACCGTGATGAAATGCAGAGAGAAAGAAGGAAGGAGAGTGAGGAGGAGGGTGGGATCTGTGTTTCAGGCGGCCCCCTGCCCTCACTTTTTGTCCCACGAGCGAGTCGTCATTGTCCCGGGCCTTTGAAAGCCATGGGCAGAGGGAGGAGGAGAGAAGAACCATCTCTTCATTTCTCCTCTGATCTCGCCTTCATCTGGACTCAGAGTCCTGCAAGGACGAGTGTGTATTCTTCACGGACGATTTGGCTCCGGAGAATGCCCCGTGTGTGCGAGTGTGTAAAAAGGGCAGAGTAAATGAAGATCTCCAGGCTCTAATACTCTTGTAATACTGCTCACGGTGTGGCCGGGGGATCCTCGATCAGTGTTTGTGCAATAAGTATTTCCACAAGTTATGGTTTTTTAAAAAAATATATATAATAATTTATAATAACAGACATATTAAAAGGTTATAAATTCACTTTATGAATTCATACATTTACAGAAAGCATAAAACAACGACATTAATATTAATCTAAAATAAAACATTTTAATTCGTTATAAATGTAAAATTCTTCTTATTATATTTTATTTCATTCATTATATATTTTTTTTTAATGATTATAATAATTACTAATATGAATCAACTGTAATGAACTCATTTTGTTTCATTTATTTTATTTTTATTATTTTTTCTCTTTATTTTATTTTATTTTATCGAATTACTCAGGGAACTTTTCTTTTTTCCCCGATGGAGCCCAGTCTTTATTAATTAATAAATAGTCAGTATTAGTTACTTATTAGCAAATATTTTAAAAGTAATATTTAAAGCAAGGACTAAATGTCCTTCGTAAAGCTTTACTAAAATACACAAAATGTGACAAGAAACAATCATTCATCAGTGAACACTCGTGACGCGACACGAAATACCCCGTTTCGTCACCTATAAGATTTGATTTGTAAAAAGTAGCCAAATTTCACACCAAAAATCCTTTCACTTTTAAAACTCCGTCCGACTTTGAAAACGCAATACTGCTGCCAGTATTTTTTTTCATACAGTTAATTTACATCTTTATTTCACTTCACGCTTTCGCAAAAACTGGTCCATTCTAATTAAAAGTGAAAAACAAAATCTGTTGTGGAAATATAAACACACGCACGCACACACACACACACATTAGCATTACTGCCTGTAGCTCACATCACTGATTCATAGAATCATTACACAAGTTCATATTTCATCATCCAGTGTGTGTCCGAAGTAATAACTTCTTACTTTCTCCCTCCGAACCCCATCAGCCTTGTTGTTTATTCCCTCAACCATTACCGTTCCTATCGTCACCCCATTTTCTTTCCCCAGAGTCCCCTAAACGTCATTAGCGACTAGTCGAATTGACTCGACGCTAACTCGTGAAAAATACCCAGCGGCTCGTCTTTGTCCCTCACGACCTTAAATAATCTAACGTCGTTCTCGTCACTGTCCGTATCCCGCGACACGGCTCGTGCGCGTGCTGTTAGTCTTTGCTTTCCATAAAACAAACAGAAACTAGTTGAATCCTCTGGCCGCTCCCCGTCTGACAAATGTCCGCGTGCAGATGCCAGGCCGTCTCGTAATTAATGACGGCGGCCGAGGGCTGAATATGACCGCAGCTTTGTTGGACATTGACAAATCTTCCCGCGCGCACATGAAAAGAAACGGTCCCTGTCCCCTGTGTGTGGGACACAATAGAGACGCGCCAACCTGGCGACGGCCTCCTCCTTTCTTCCCTGGCGCTGCCCGCTGGGCGTTCACGACTGATGGGCTCCTCTGACTCTCTCTGTTGCATTAACTAGCCTTTGTACCGGCTTTTTTTTTTTATTTTTTAAAGTAGCACATAACACATGCTAGCTAGCGTGCGTAAGCGTTGCTGCATATGCTAAATGTATAAATATATCGAGGCCAATATTGCTGTAAAGGCTTTGCAAAGGTGCAATGCATATGGAGTCTGGTTTTATAGAACACGCACACACACACACACACACACACACACACACACACACACACACACACACACACACACACACATGCATATAGTTAGCAGCTGCCTCCCCTGACAGCTCTTTAGCATGTCACGTTCCCAAGCCTTTGTATTTGCTCTTCCACTTCATTCTTCCTCTCTTTAAATCATATGTCAATGTATAATTATAGTTTTGCCCTTATTATATGCGCATACACAGATAGACGTCGTATATTTTACCAGAATAGCATGAAAGCACACGCGTAGCACACACGTAGCACCCACACCCACACACTCGCGGCTCAGTGGCCTTACTGGATTCTTAGCATCGATAAAATGATCATTTGAAACGGTGGTCGAAACCTGGCCGCGGTGCTCATTTTGATATTGTTACCTCACCAGCGATTAACGTTCATCGTTGCGCCTTAAAATAACGAACTGGGGTTTACGTGTCTATAGAGGCGTTTTAACACTTAAGGTTGCGCAACAAATGTAGGGTTTAAAGCTGATTCCTGAAATGGGAGCAGGAAGTGCGGGAGGAAGAATCCTTCCGAGCTTTATGCCTCATGTGTTGTCGGGTTGATTGATCATCCTTGGCTAGTTTGAATATCATTCTCATTACTGCTGACAAATGTAAAAAAAATAAAATAAAAATAAAAAAATGAAGAGGAAACGGTGTTTTAATAATGATAAACTTTTAATTTATGAAATCATGTATAAAACTGTACAAAAAAAATAAAATAAAAACAACTGTACAAAATTTCACATGCTATTCACATTTGGCCTTTTTGCTTCATTGATCCTGTACCAATGTAAGACACTTGTTTTTTTTTTATCTTTGAGGAGCAGAACATTATATACATTATAAACATTCGGAAGATCTTTGCTTTAAACTTTGAGTCCATGGTCGGTTTTTCGTGTGCTGGTTGGTTCTGGGTCTTTTCTTGTTCACTTGCTCATGGAAAGGCCGTGCAGGCTGGCTGTGGACGCCGGTAAAGGTTGGCACAGGGAGCACGGACACGGCATGCCCGGGAAGTGCCTGTATGAGCTGGCAAGATTCAGCGAGTCCTTCAGTAAGCTTGGAATCGGTGGCACGTGGAAGCCCAGATATCCTGCTGACGAAGGAGAATGGGGGGCTTGAGCTGTAGCCGTGTGCGTGCTCGCGTGCTGAAGGGGGGTGGAGCTCACGGCCGCGACTCCCCCTGCCAAAGAGTGCAAGGACTGGGCCAGGGGGTGCAGGGGAAGCTGGGACGGAGCTAAGACAGGTCTCGGGGCATGGTTTTGAGCCACACTGGAGCCGTAAACCTCGCCCACTAGCTTCTTCATCTCCTCCAGGGAACTGGAGAGCATGAGGATGTAGTTGCGTGCAAGCAGGAGGGTGGAGATTTTGGAGAGCTTGCGCACCGAGGGGCCTTGGGCGTACGGCATGACTTCGCGGAGGCCGTCCATGGCTTGGTTGAGGTCGTGCATGCGCTTCCGCTCGCGGCTGTTCACTTTGAGACGCAGCTCCTGAAGGTCTTCCTTGGAAAGTTCTGGACGGTTCCGATTTTTCCCCCCGGAAGACGGAGATCCGTCGGAGGCTTTCTCGGCTTGCTGGAACATCTTGCTGGAGAAGAATCCGGAGTCGACGGCGAGGTCTGGGGATGAGGAGCGACTGCAGGTGGAGCCGGTGTCGGAATCCATCTCGGCAGACTGGAACGGGGTTGACACTTTACAAAAAGGCGTGAATATCCTGGCGGTCCAAGCGTCTTCCCAAAACGTCTTTTACGAGTGAAGCGACGATCAGTGTTGTGCAGGCTAAAACATTTACGCAAAAGTTCACTCAACTTGGCCAAACTGAATAGTAGAACGCTTGGGTGTAGCAAAACTGGAGCGCACACGCACCCTGGCCTCTCCTCTGTCTACGTGAGTGAGTGTCAGCGAAGGCTCTCTGGTTTGAGCGAATCCCTACAGCCCGGCTTTTTATAGGCCTGTCGCCCACAAAGGCACAATGAGATGCATAATGTGACTGGAGACCTGGAGCCAATAACAGAGGGGACACACTTTCACCCACACACACACACCCTCCTCACCAAATACCCCCCCCCAAATCACAAAACACACACACACACATGTGCATACACACTAACTACAGCCGACAGTCTTCACACATTACTGGAAAGTCCTTATGCCCACCTACTCCCACGCTGTCATGACGTAAGTGTGCAAGGACTTTTCCTGGTTGGTGTCCATCACTTAATGTGATGCTGATGTTTGAACAAACAAATATGAACCAGAGCCTCAAAAACACCGTAATACTAAAATTCCAATCCATCTCAATTCGGAAAAGCTGTTTATTTCATAATTTTCATCTCTTTTTGTCGTTATTATCCATTCTGCTTTTGTTTTCAGCGTTACAGTTTTCAATTCCAAGCTTAAAGGCCGTGCATCAGAGTTAGCTTCGTATATCTCCTTATATATTTCCTGAACACGCCATAATTCTTATCATATCACACTTGTATGTGCTCGTACAGTTCAGAATTCGGGTCGGCTGATTTCGTATATTATTGTATATCATTTCCACAACGTATCTTTTTACGTCTGATTTTTTTTTTTTTTTTACGATTTCTTTCATCCATTTCAATATAGATTCCATACACGTAGCTGGCTGCTAACTTATTCTGCACCGTTTTTGTAGATGAAGCGAGAGAATATTATTTGATCGGTGATCAAGACAGGGGAATCTACAAAAATCACAAACCTTTACTGCTTGGTTAACAGGGGCAATGCACAGTTTATTACATGATGATTGCACATTATCCTTTGCCTCCTTTAACGCCGCGGCTCTCTTTGCGCCTGCTTTATGATCCCTCCACTTGGCCTCTTTGCACTTCTGCACTCCCACCATCATCAGGAATGAATCTAGGAGTCAGCCTGAGTGTGTAAACGTCAACGGCGTCCGCATTAATGGTAAACTAGGCGCAATTCAGTCTCAGTGTCGACCAAAGACATTCGAGGGCACCGAGAAGTGCGAAATCGTCCTGCCGAGAGTGGAAGAGGGAGGAGAGGGGAGGAGGTAGTTAAAGAGACACTAAAATGTGGCCCGTGCATTGTGTGTTCCTCTCCGGGTCATAAAAACTCCACAGCGAGCCAGAAGCCCGTGGGATGCTGCTATTACCCCCCTGCTATGTGCTTAAGCTTCTAGAGTGTTCATTAGCATCACTATCACGCACTGCGTAATGCACTACCCACTCTCACAGATCATGTGGAGGGGAAACTAGTTTGGATTGCAGACTCACGTGCACACACACACACACACACACACACACGTACACACACACACACACACACACACACACACACGTACACAGATGGCGATCACAAGTAAGCAGAAACAGAAAGAAAAAGTTCACAGCTTATTCTTTTTTTTTTTTTTACACTGTTTAAGTGAATCAAATGGCACAAGTTTTGATTCAGTTTATTTGTCATGAAATATGGCCACATATTCAGCACCAAAGCCCTAAAAATTATTAAATGGAAATGTTTATTTCTGTTAAGATCGGTTGTTTAGGCAGGTAAGTGAAATTCTTTGTGCTTACAAACAACAAAGCAAAAAAAACAACAAATCCCACCAAGGAGTCATTTAAAAAAAAAAAAAGCAAATCATACACAAATCTTACGAATTGCCCAACATTGCTATTAATGGTTTGTTTTTAATATACAAAGAAGGCTTTAGGGTCAATATCCTTTTACATAATCAAGTAATTTAGCTCAGTAGCTCTTAGGATTTGTGTCACGCTGAATCAGCTCACTGATTGCAATGTGATTCAAATGATTCACTTAGAGGAGTCATATAGTGCAGGTCAAACTATCTCACAGGAAAGTTCCCTCATCAAGAACATTCAGTCGTCATGTGGGATCGTATGCATAGATACTAGCTGAGTTCATTTAGACTTACTTTTGTGATTCGATTCGTTTTTTCCGCACCGCTTAAAGAATCAAATGATGCAATATTTTAATTAGGTTGATTCGTCAGTCAGAGCGGTTTACTGGAACATTGTGCAGGCGACAATTTCCACCACCGGGCCTCTAAAGATGATTAACATGATACAAAATTATATCTTGATCTCATTAAAATTGGGTGCGCAGATTCATTTGTGCTTGCAAAAGGATCCACGTAGTTCATTTAAAGGAGTCATTTAGGGGGGAAAAAAGTTTTTTCAATCACAAAATATTTATAAACTGCCCATTAGTATGTTTTTTTTTGACAAAGATTTCATAAAATGTAATCACAGTATAGTAGAAAGCTGCAAAATAAATAAAGATTCAGCATAAATAAAATTTTACATAATGAATCAAATTCTACTTGCAAAGTGATTCACCTGATTCCCTTAAAGGAGTCGTTTGAGAATGACTCCTTAATCATTACTTTTCTTTCCCCAAAGAATATAAAAGACATACATGAATCGTGAGCTAATTTAACTTTGAATGTCAGCCCACAGGATAGTGCCATATGACTCAATACACTGAATCATTCCTTTCAAAAGGATTAATCTAATTCTTTTTAAGGAGTCATTTGAAAATGAGTCCTTTATCCATACTTTTCTTTCCCCAAAGAATATTGTATCAAAGTGACCGTAGTATGGTTGGCTGATTTAGCTCTTAGTGTCCAAGACAGTGCTGCATCCATCAACACACCGAGTCTGTGCCTGCAAAGTGATTCATCTCATTCACTAAAAGGAGTCGTTTGGAAAAAACCCAAACAAATGAAGAATCGTTTGCAAATCGCCTGTTAAGACTGGATCTAAAGATTACAGAAAAGCCGTAGTTGCTAATTCGGCGCCTAGCGTATAAGCGTATCAGAAAGTGATACTCCTCCCTTCTTGCCGGGCAGGGTAGCTCAGGAGGTTAAGACGCTGCACTGCTGGTCGGAAGGTCGGGAGTTCGAATCCAAGCACCACCAAGCTGCCACTGCTGGGCCCTTGAGCAAGGCCCTTAACCCACAAATATATAATGTGATAAATGTAAGTCGCTCTGGATAAGAGCGTCTGCCAAATGACAGTAAAAAAAAAAAAAAAAAAAGTGCTGACACAAAGCACAGCATTAACAAAAATAAATAATAATAATAATAATAAAAATAAAATCAAATATTCCAAGAAAGGAATCAGTTAAAAAGGCAGCACTTGTTAGAAATGCTACTAAATGTCTTCACACTTTCCCTTCAAGCGATAATTGTCTTCGTGGCGTGTTGCATTCTTCTTGCCAGTGTTGCAGCATTACCTATTAACTCGTAACTGTTTTGGTAATAGCGTCTGTGAAAGAGAAAAGACAAAGTTCCACCTCAGGCCGTTTTCTCCGCAGGCGTTCGCACCTCGCTGTGTGTGTTGTTGTCAGCGCATAGTGTATTGCTGTGCATTGTGATCCTGTGTGTGTGTGTGTGTGTATTGTGAGCATATGGATGTTCTCATGGCGCGGGCGCCAAGCCAGCACACGAGCAGACCTCAGCCAGGCCTAATTAAAGCCTGGCACAACACCGCGTGTTAGTTACGGCCGTCCGCTCGGCTAAATTAGCCTCGCATCACACTCACATTAACCGCAAAACACAAAGAGTGGAGTTCATAGGTGTGCAGTGGGAACTCAAAGCGCTGTTTCGGTCAACTGTTTGCCCAGAACAGCAGCTACTGCTACGACTACCGCAGCACGTCTGAAAATACAACGGGTTTATACGTGTTAATGCGCTCGTTTGAGTGTCTTATCGTTTCTATGGCGACACGTAACATGGTGACCACTTTTTTTTTCTTTTTTTTTTTTAAAGGGAAATTATCGAAGCATTTAACATCGATGGAAGGAGTCTCCAGTGTCAGCCGGGAAAGCCGGACGTCTTCTGAACAGAGTTTTTTTTTTCTACTTTATAAATATACAGTGATCCCTCGCTTATCGTGGAGGTTACGTTCACCGCAATATCGTGGTTCACCTATCGTGGGTTCAGTGCATCGCGGGATTTTCATTTTTTCATTTTTTGGCTTTTGCGGGACTCTGGAATATAAAATATAATATATCATTTTAAAAAATGTTAATTCAAACATTAAAAATATTTAAATGGAAATAAAACAGTACGCACTGTATTTCATCAGCGGATGAATATACAGTGGCGGTGTACGCCACTTCCGCTTCAGCTAGTAAACAGGCTGTAAACAGGAAGTGACCTCACCGGCAGTAA
>JAQLOM010000037.1:26238474-26251147 GCA_030068315.1 Chrysichthys thysi | reverse complement strand
CGCTATGGTTAATTAAACAGACAGGTTAACAAACACAGCAGCTTTTTTCTTTTTTTTAGAACAACAGCAAAAAATTCAGTCCCTCTACAAATGTTTTAAGTTTAAGTTAACTTTGCAAATATATTTCAAGGTCATGCTTTGCTTTGGTTGTTGGTCACGTGGCATAGTGAAGTAGCGCCCGGAGAGATGTCTTTGGAACAAAGGTGTCCGTCATTTTTGGATGTGCGCTTGAAAAGGAAACCCATCAATGAGTAAGACTGGGTTGTACGATGCTTGGTACGATGTTCGAAACTGTACGTGTATGCGATGTGATGGTTCGTGATATGGTCGAGCTGATGTATCGTACCAGAATTGGATTTCTTATGACGAATTCTTCAAGTTCCTAGGAATAAAATTGGAATAATAAAAGCAGATGCACCTTTAGTCCTGGGAGCCCAACCGGTCCCAAGACGCCAAAATCGCCACCACATGTACACGTCACGTTGCAACACTCTCTTGATGCCACCGCCTCCTGTTTTTGCGGAAGAAGGGAAGAAGGAAAAAAGGTCAGAAGAGAAAGTCCAGTATGTCTTAAACATGCAACTCGTGGTGAAATACGAATTTAGTTCCCTTTAATTGCAATATATTCTATTAGGTTTAGGAATGTACTCGCAAGATGTTACTCTTATTTGAGTATTTTAAGTAATAAAAGCTCACAAGTTGTTCCAGTAGTGCATTGCCCACGTTCAGCATGTTGATAGAAAGGGGCTTGTGATAGTTGAAACCTCGTCCGAATTCCAGCGCTTGGTGGTCCACCTTGTCTTTCAGAGCCACAATCACCAGTGCGTTCACCCCTAGTGCACAAATGACGATAGCTTTGACTGAGCGCAGGACAATCTGAATTTTAAACAATTTGGCACTTAAAGTGATTGAAAATTTGACACTCCCATTGAGCGCATGAATGAAACCGTTATCGGCACTTGAGACCTTTTGTTTTCTCATAATTTGCTCAAGTTTCCGTTATACGCTAGGGAAAAAAAAAAACAAAAAACAGGCATCACCCTTAAATAAAAGGTAGCACTGACTAGAATGTACTTATAAAGTGGAATGGTTTGGGCTTGTAGATGTGATTCGACATACAGGTTATTTCTGAAATTTGTCCTGAGAACCACTTGGACCTCTGGAAGACAGTACTGAGCTCCAGTAGCACCTTGGGATTTACACGGATGATGTCATTGATGTAAAACTAGTACAGCTTTCATATTCAAACCGAAATCAATATGTGGACCTATTTGACATTTAGCATCTTTCCAAAACGAACCGATGCTAAACTGACTGAAAATCTGCTAGTAATTCCGAAACGATACTCAGGTTTGACCGTTTTGGAAAGGCTCCACGATCAGCAGATATTTAAGATTTTCGTTGCTTTGGAATTGACATAAACATATGTACGTTTTGAATTCCATTCTTATGTTTTATTTGTATACATTTGTAAGTCTGTTGAATCGCCTTAACACACATTAGTCACTGGGCTGAGTTCTTATCATACCACTTCGACGGAGATTCTCTGCACTGGCTTTTAGAGACTCCATGGAATCATCAAATCCGTCTGTGAACAGGACAGCCATCTGGGAAACAGCAAGAACACAGTGTTTTGTATATAAGCTGGTTCTGCTGTCTCAACTGTGAGATCATGAGATCATGTGTGGTCCTTGCACCATTGTTTATGTCTGTTTTTAGGATTTCATGACATTTTTTAACATATGAAATGTGCAAACAAAAGTTCCTCCAACCCTCACTCAACCCAGACTTTGACGTGACTGGCTCACCTTCACTCCAGCCCGCGAGCGAGTGAATTTCTGTGCGAAGGAGTTTAGAAGAAGTGCGTTGAAAGCCGTAGGTGACGCAGGCTGTATTTGGAGCACCTTGGTGACCACGTTCGGGTCATACTTTTCGAAGTTAAAATCGTCCGTGACTTTCCCGTCTTTGCCCGAAACGAGGCGGAAGCCGAACTTGGTTTCAATTTTGTCTGCGGCGACGCAGCAGAGTGCCCCAATCGTGGATAGACGCTGAATAGCTGCAGCAACGAGGAACTCTGTGTGTGGTCCCAGTAGAGACTGGGAGCTTGTTCTGCGTGACGCGTCAAATCCAATGCCAATGTCAATAGAGCATCCTAAGCAAACAGGAACAAACAACCAATAGTGAAGTGCTTCCTTACAACAAATAGTTTTTCCAACTAAACATATATTTTGACATTGGAGTTAATCCAGTAGTCGTAATTAAGATTGTCTTAAAACGGCTTTACAGACCTCAGTGCCTTAATCTCAGCTGAGCAAATCAATGGCAAGAACCAAAAGCAAACCTTGTCAAAACTCAAGACAGAGGTTTTTATTTAAACAGTCCGGTCATCAGATGTGCCTTCTGGAAGGTCACTTACCCTCTGGGTCAGGTGAGGTATCCGGGGTGCAAATGGCTTCTAGAAGTTTTCTTGTGGTCGTCTTGCGTGAAAGACTCTCAAAGGTCTCGTAGAAAACCCGCTCTTTTGAACCAGCGATTTTGATGAGCTCGTGGTGATTGATATCATGCCCGATCCCAATAGCAAATACCTCAATGTTCTTTGTTCTAAGATTCTCCAGTGTACTTGGATCCTCTTTGTCGTTAGCTTTGCCATCTGTGATGAGCAGCAAGTTCTGCGACACTTCTTCCTTTATCCTGCTTCCATGCTCTGGGGTAAAGTAGTCTCCTATTGCTTTCAGGGCTTCCCAGGTGTTTGTACCTTGTTTCCTTTGGGAGATCTCATGTATGCCTTGTTCTACTCCTGCTATGTTGTTGTATTTGTCCAGGTAGAAGTGATTCAGTACTTTGTCACTAAACTGAGCCACACTGACCCGCCACCGGTCTGGTGCAATTTCGAGCATTTTAACAATGCTGATAGCGGAGCCCTTTACAACTTCCCAGTTCTCCACAGAAATCGATTCGGACCCATCGATCAAAATCACCAGATCTGCCTTCTCCTTCTCACACACTTGAGAGAGAGAGAAAAAAAAGGTGAAATTTAAATACAGCATTTAAAAAAAAAAAAAGTACTAGTACTTGGTTATACTTTGGTGTGGAATGGCTTTACCTGGTTTTGTCAGATTGCAGAGTTGTTGAGTAATCGGTTTATACAGCATTTTAAAAGCCTCGTAGTTGTCCACATAGAAGGCCCTTTCGTGATTTCCAGTAATTCTTGTGAGCTCAGCTTCATTGGCTCCTGCCATCCCAACTGCAAACATGTTGACCTCAGAACTTGCGAGATCTTCAGGCCATTTTGTGAGGCCAGCGTAATCAGCGACTGGACCGTCTGTTATCAAGCACAGCACCTGAGGAACATGCTGAGAACGTCTCCCGCCATGTGCCGCCGCAAAGTAGGAGAGCGCAGACTTCAGAGCCCGGGCTGTGTTTCTTCTACCTCCAGGAGCGTGCATCTCCGAGATGGCTTCCAGAACCCTGTCCTTGCTGCCGTACTGATTTAGACTGAACTCGGGTTTAGGCTGGTCTGAATAAAGGATTGCTCCGAAGCGGACCCTCTTCTCACCGACGTCTGCCTTTTTCACCACTGCTCCCAAGAGTCTTTTCATCAGCTGAAAATTTGGGTTGTTCTCATCACCAGAGCCATCCACCAGGAAGATTACATCCATCAGTTCAGGCCTTTTGCACTCTAGGGAGCAAAACGTTTGAGGGATTTCATGATCATCATGAAATGGGAAACCAGCAATTTTCTGATTTCGATATCTAAAAACCTGTTATAGGAAACATAATACATGCCACACTTACCAGTATTGCAAATCTTGAAGATCACCTCGCTACCCAAGGTATGTAGGGAAGCAAAGTTGCTGTCTAGGTAGACTCGATCATGAGATCCGGAAATATCGAACAACTGAGATTTACTCGCATGTCTTAAACCGATAGCGTAAACGTTGATGTTGCGCTCCCTGAGAGCTCTAGAAGGCTGTACGACGTCGTCTTTGGACACGCTATCGGTAACGAGTATTAGGAACTGCAAAGTATTAGCACGTCCCCCGCTGGACTCCTGAAACATGATTAGAACATCTTCAAGTGCCTTGCCTGTGTAGGTTTTGCCTTTAATCTGCTGGATGGATGCAATAGCTTTTTGTATCGAGTCTTTATCTTGGAAGGCGTTTAAGGCAAATTCCACAGTCGTGCTTGTGCTGTATTGAACGACGGCGAGTTGCACTCGGTTCTCTTTGACAGGAAGTTTTTCAACAGCAAATTCTATCAATTCCTTAGTCCTCTTGAAGTCCAGCTCGTCGACAGCATCTGCACCGTCAATCAGGAAGACTACATCCGCCGACAGGTCGTCGCAAGCTGCAAGACAGGGCGGGAGAAAGTCAGTGATTTCACGGTCGCAATGCACCGAACGTTGTGCCACGTCAAATAATTTAGTCATCTCTGAAAGGTTTTCCAGTGACACGACCCCCCCCCCCCCCCGAACGTTTTACTTATCAAACAAGAATAGATCTTAAAGCAGTCAATTATTACTAATTGATTGCTTTAAGGTCATTGGTTTGTTTTTATTGATTCATTTAAACCCTACAAAGTTTGGTGCAAAAAAATACCTTCAAATGAACAGATTTCTTTCAGGACTTTGGTTTTGATTAGCTTAAGGGCATCATAGTTTTGAACATAAAATGTCCTCTTGGGGCTTCCGGAGACCTCTTCCAGCTCGGCCATGTCTGCGTCTTTCACTCCAATAGCATAGATCGTGATGTTCTGGCTCCTCATTTCTTCCGCTGGAATATTCACCGGCGTTCCAACTGACTCAGATTTGCCATCCGTAATCATGATGAGTATTTCCCGGACCTTTTCCTTGCGCGTTTGTGATGCCTGTCTAAATAGCGGGATCATCGCTTCCAATCCCAAATCAATTCTAGTGCCGCCTCCGTCCATTATCAGGGCTGTCACGGCTTTTTCCACATCGGACTTTTCATTGTAAGTGTCCAGACGGAAGACGGTGGTCGCATGACTTGCGAATTTCACCACCCCGACGCGCACCCTGTCAGGTCCGATCTCAAACATGTGAAGGAACTCTAAAATAAAGGTTTTCATTTCGTCAAAGTCTTGATAACTAATGCTTCCTGATTCATCCAGGAGGAAATAGATGTCTGCTTCAGCTGTGAACTTGCATCCTGAAGTTAAGAAAGAAGAAGGTTAAATTAAATAAAGATATATTAAACCTATTATAATGAAACAGCTCCTGAGGATACGAAGGTTAGGTCGGCGTAATCGAAGTGTACAAACCTTTCTGAAGCGTGATGTCTTTGAATAATGGTATGAAGGCAGAGGTGATGTCCCCACAAAGGCTTTGCGTTAACATACTCGACAGTGCATTGAGCTTGTTGAAACTCTCGACATTAAACACAAACTTTCTGGGTGGGTAGGACGCAATCTCATTCAATTCTTTTACATCGACGTTTTTGATGCCCAGAGCAAAAACTGTGACACCCGAGCGACGCAGCTCTGCTGCCGCATCGGTGATTTCATCTGCCGACCATCCGTCTGTGACGACCACTGCGATCTGTTGAACGTGTTCATCGCGTCGGCTACCTCTTTCCTTGGTGAACACGTTGTCCTTGGCGAATCTCAGAGCAGCTCCAGTGTAGGCTTTGCCCCTGCCGTAGGACAGCCTCTGAACGTACTGCAAAATTTCCTTCTTGTCGCTGAACGTGTTCAGATAAACGTCAGCCCTGGGAACGTCACTGTAGTGAACGATGGCTATCCGCACTTTGTCGATGCCAACGTCGAGCCCTGAAATGGTGTTTTGGAGGAACTTGCGTACAAGATGAAAGTTTTCTGGTCCCATGTTGCCAGACTCGTCGACGATGAACACGATGTCTGCTATGCTGGCAGATTTGCAGTCTGCAAAAGGACACAAGAAAACCTTGTTTCAGGGCTAGTCAAGAACTGATTAGAAGCGTCACTTTTATTGCACAAACACGCTCAAAGCTATACACAAGATTCCAATCTTATCGAAATATTATTGCTACAAGTCATTCTTAATCTGCAACAGAGCAAAAGAACATACCGTGGGAGACGCTCGGCACGTCCTCAGAATCGATCGCGGTCTTGACTTTTTGTACCACCTGCGGAATGGTTGGTGCTGACATTTTGTAGGTTTGGTTCGGACTTGAAATATCGTCCAGCTCGTCCGGTTCAGCTCTGCCCAAGCCCACAGAGATCACGTGCACGCCATCCTTTTTTATCGTACGCGATGGCCGAACGACACTGTCGTTCGATTTCCCCACACTCGTCACCAGCAGGACCTGTTTGAAGCCTTGGGCGATGCGACTACCGGTTGAAGTGTTGAAGAAGTTCTTGCGGGCATATTCGATCGCATTTCCAGTCTGACGCAAGCCTTTGGGCTTAAGTTGGAGACTGCGAATGGAGGAGACGATTTCGTTTTTTGTCTTATTAGTACTGAGCAGAAATTCCTCCTTGACGTTCTCGCTGAACTGCGCCAAGCCTACGTGGTTACCGTCCTTGGTTATAGCGAGTTGGTTGACCAGTCGTATCAAGAAGGTTCTGATTTGTTGGGACTCTGGTTTTGATGCTGTACTGTCCACCAGGAAAAAGACATCTGCGAACTTGAGGGAAGAAGCTAAATGGGAAAAGTAAGAAGAGGAATTTAAAGTTTAAACGGAGAATTAGAATAACAGTATTATTTTGATAACTAGGGTTTTTTGTTTTTTTTTTTGCCCGTGGGCTTTGTTGGTGTCCATTTTAAAGGTAAGCAGTAGCATCATTTATAGGAAAGTTACTGTCGAATAGTGTAGAGGAAAGTAGTTCCCGGCACCTGGACCTCTTCATTCATTTCATTTACAAATCTTGAGTCTTGATCAAGCTCAGGGTCACAGTGGATCTAGAGCCCATCCTGAGAATCCTGGGGTAAGGTGGATATACACCTTGGACGGCACACCACAGAATACCATACCCACACACGTTTAAACCTAGGGGCAATTTCGAGTAGCCAGGTCAGTTTCGGGAATGCTTTCGGACAGTAGGAGGAAACCGGAAAACCCCAAAGGAAACACAAAACTCGGGACGGACGTCCGGAACTCGCCATAGACAACAATCTAAGCACAGGGTTAAACCGGCGGCCCAGGAGCTGAGAAGAGGTCATGCTTACCCTCTGCACCCGTGGGTATTTTCATTAAGTTGTATCTTTTGTCCATACATGACCTGTGACCTCTCAAGATCTTTCCAAACTGCTGTTTCCTACCTGACATTTACTGGGTGGTTACATTCCCATGCTGCCATTCATTTGCCTGCGACTGTAGTTATTCTATCCCATCTGATGAATCAGACTATATCTATAAGCATGACTCGTCAAGAAGGAAAGATGTGCTAGTTACCTCGTAATTGGTCATCGACAGCAATGCACACTCTCCTGCGTAGGTTCTCAATAAGGACGTGTACATTTTGGTAATTGTCCATGTTAAACAAGAATTCTTTCTGGGGACTGTTGGCAATGGCTTGGAGTTGTGCACTATTCGCCGGTCCAGCCTTGACCACAAAGACGACGACGCCCTGCTTCCTGAGCTCCTGAGCCGGCCCCTGCACAGCGTCACTCGACTCGCCGTTCGTGATCACGATGGCGATCTTAGAAACGTCTGGTCGAGCTTGGCTGAAGAAGCTGTTGTGAATGAAGTCCAGCGCGAGCCCCGTTCTTTTTGGTCCGCCTTTGCGGTATGGTACGCTGAGCAACTTCCTGAGCAGATCTTCCTTCATGGCTTCATTCGCAGTAAAAAAGAACTCCTGGTGCGGCCTGTCGCTAAACTGCGCCAGGGCAACTCTCACCTTGTTTTCGCCGATGTCAAGTCCCTCTACAAAGGCATGGAGGAAACGGCGGATTTCTCCAAATTTGGTGTCTCCAATGGTGTCGGACGAATCCACGAGGAAAACAATGTCTGCCGCAGTAATCTCGTTGCATTCTGGGGGGGGGACAAAAAAACATACATTTCCTTTCGCTAAAACGAAACGGTCGTGCATAGGTTTTAAATGATGAATCGTTAATCGTTGCAGTCGCTGGATGAATTTGAAAACAAAATTGTGACCTTGCATATTTCGCTGACGTTTATTTATTTAATTATTATTCCTTAGGGTCATTTCTTCAGGGTATCTGGATCGTGGCATAATTTTGAAGCCAATTACCTCTCACTTTTCACGAAATTGTACAATCTACCTGATTTACCTTCAACAACATGAGTTGTCTT
Source organism: Chrysichthys thysi (assembly GCA_030068315.1). NCBI lineage: Eukaryota > Metazoa > Chordata > Actinopteri > Siluriformes > Claroteidae > Chrysichthys > Chrysichthys thysi. The sequence continues at coordinate 26,242,895 of JAQLOM010000037.1, read as the reverse complement.
GACTAAGTGTTTGGTGAAGAATGGTTGAACATGCTGTCATAGGAAAATAATCAGTTAAAGGCGGTGCCATGAACCGGAGATACTGTTCCCAGCCCCAAGTTGATCGTTTTCATAAAGAACAGCACGTCCTGAAATGTATATATTATTGTTATTATTATTATTATTATTATTAATATTATTATTGCTACCACTCGTTTCCTGACTGTTTCTCTTTTTACGTTAATAAGACACTTTTCCCGTGTCAAAAGTGCTGACACTGGAGACTCCTTCAAAGCAATGCGATCGGTAGAAAACTTATCTCCAGTTGCACGCCAGAGCACCATATACAACAGTCGCGCTGTATTAATAGTTGCACGTCAGAGCACGTCATACTATTGTCAAAGCTGTTAAAGTTAAATTAAGATCAGCAGATTCAACGGTGCTGTAAGCATAAACAAGAACAAGCAACAATTCCATATTAAGAGCGTTCACGGTGTTAGAACGATCCTCAAAGGATATATTGGAATGTTTTTTGTTTTTCCAAATAGAGCTCTTACCTGGTCGCACTCCTTGGGCCTCTTCTACGGTGGTGCACAGCTCGCGACTGACGCCCAGCGAGATTTCCTGTAGGTCATGAAAGTCAGATACACTGTACACGTGATTTTCATATGGCTGGCTAGCGAGCTTCTTCAGGAACTTCTCGTCTGCATCTTTGATTCCAATGGCATACACGGTGATGCCCTTTTGCCTCACTTCCTGAGCGTAAGGCTCGACCTCATCCTGAGAGCTTCCGTCCGTGATGACGAAGGCGATCTGAGGCACCATTTGGTTCGCCCGACTCCCCGCTCGCTCCGTGAAGTGGTTTTGCAGCAAGAACTTCAAGGCCAGGCCCGTGTTGGTGCCACCGGTTTTATACGGCAAGTTCTTGATGTAGTCGAGAATCTCCTGCTTTTCCTCGTAGGTGTTGAGGAAGAACTCGGTTTTTGGTGTGTCGCTAAACTGGACCATGCCGACCCTGATCTTATTAGGAGAGATGTCAAAGTTGGTCACGACGGACGAAAGAAATTCACGAATCTGTTGGAAGTTCTTTAGACCGATGCTGGCCGAGCCATCCACTAAAAACACGATATCGGCCTTGGCTTCCTGAGTGCACACTGCAGACGAGAGAAGTCTGGTTAATCTTCAGCTAAAAAGGCGGAAGTTACCTGAAATACCTACGGTACTTTTCAAAGTGAGTCACAACAACAACAACAACAACAAAAGTGTCTCAGAAATAATTTCATGTGAAGACTGTGTGCCTCATGCTTAATATCTGAAGTCAAAAATGATCCTACCAATTTTTTGGCCATGACTGATGACGAAGTATGAGGAGATTACGAAAATACAAAGTAGTCCATGGCCCGACCCCATTGTCGGACCCTTTTGGTGGCCTGGAATAATAAATCTTTGTAAATAGAACATCAACATTTCATTTGATCAGTTTTTTTTTTTTTTACAACAAGTCTTACACAGTTAACAACAACAACAACAAATAAAAACAGCTATGCTGGCAGTATCAGTTAAAATAAGTGACCGCTAAGACGAACGCGAGATAAACCAAGCGACTTAATTGATTAATTAAATAATAAGTTCTGAATTATTTCATTGAAATTTAATTAGAAAACGAGTACTTTATTTATGCACCGACGATAACGTGGGTGCTTTAGGTATGAAAAATGGATCGGTCTTAATTTACCGAAACAAAGAAGAAGAATAAACATGCACCTTACCTCTCGATGGGAATGTTTTCAGATGGGCATTTGAATTGTTACTGTGCAACAGACGCAGGAAATAACGTGTAAACAGTTAGTAGATTTTAGTAAATTTCCGTGTGACATTTCTATGATAATTAGTGACATTGTGACTTAAAAAGTAACTGCAAATTTCCAAAGTCTTGACTTGTCCTAAGGAAAGGCAAGCATGTACAGTTCGCCTGCTCTTGGTATTTCATGAAAAAGACAAATAGACCAAAAAAAAAACAACAACAAAGAAGTATTTCATTTTAACCAGCAAGGTATTAGCATTTAAATGTGCTCATCCGTCTTACTGATTGATTACTTGCGTTATATTTCTGCCTGAGGTTATATCTTACCTTCTCCAAGAACTTTATGGCAGAACTTTAATTTTTTTTCTTTTGATTTTGCTTTTACATTTCAGATCGCATATGTGAATTCTACTCCTTTTTTTTTTTTGAGATGCATTGTTCAGCAGAAGTACACACAGGTTGTTGTACACACCGATCATCTGTACCATTAAAAACACCTGCCTGATATTGTGTACGTCCGCCTTGTGCCAGGAAAGCAGCTCTGACTCGTCGAGGCACGGGCTCCACAAGACCTCTGGTGTGTGGTATCGCACCACACCACCAAGACGTTAACAGGAGATCCTTTAATTCTTGTAAATTGTGAGGTGGGGGGCCTCTATGGATCGGACTTATTTTTCCAGTACCTCCCACAGATGCTCCATCGGTTGGCGATCTGGCATTCTTGTAGGGTCCCGGCGTTCATGTCCTTGTAGATGTTACTTTGACAAGTTCTACCTATCTAAATATCATCACAGACCAAGTACAGCCCTTTACGGTAACAGCGTTCCCTGATTTTATCATAATACACCCCGCCACACTGCAAAACTTGTTCAGGAATGCGTTGAGGAACATGCAAAAAAACTTCAAGGTGTTGACTTGGCCTTCAGATTCCCCGGAGCCCGATCCGATCGAGCGTCTGCGGGAGGTGCTGGACAAACAAGTCCAATCCATGGAGGCCCCACCTGGCACCTGCAAGGATTTGAAGGATCTGCTGGTCATATCTTGGTGCCAGATACCACAGCGCACCTTCAGAGGTCTCGTGGAGTCCGTGCCTCGACGGGTCCGAGCCGTTTTGGTCGCACAGAGCAGACCTGCAGAATATCAGGCAGGTGGTTTGAATGTTATGGCCGGTCTGGTCGTCGGGGGATACAGTAATGTGTAAAAGTCAGAGAAATGCTGCAGATGCCTTCAAATATAGTGGAATTAATTGTTTCGACTTTCGAGAAAAAAAAAAAAAAAGAGCAGCCTCGAGGACACTTTGCGCAATTTTGGAAGGAAATTTGGCTGGATTTGCATCTTCGAGAATCCAAGCACAGGAGGAGACCGTCAGACCTTACAGCCCCCGTTACGATTTTTTTGTTGTTGTCGTTATTCTGAAAAATGGCGTGTTACGCAATATGTTGCTCTTTTTGCAGACATAAAATGACCATCTGGAACAAAATTTGTGTTTACAAAAATGACAGCACTTGAGATTTTTGCCCAGGACTCTACGTTACGATAAATGCGTACACACGTACGTACACACACACACACTTTTCCCACCAAACCTGCAATGAGGTGTTAATATAGTTCACACTTTGTATGGATTTATTGCGTTAAAATAATCGCTTAATAATTGCAGGCAAGCTTTCCAAACTGCAGGCAGAGAAAACCCCAAAACAGTCCTCAGTTTAAAAGTTAGCTCCGGTCTGTATCAGGAAGCAGAACTTTCATCTCCGTTCTAGCTTAAATCATGCGTCTTGTTTGAAATATTCCACATTGTTTTAGGATTTATTATCCATTTTTTTTGCTTTAAATATCATCTTGGAAGCAGTAGTGCCTTGAACATATCAGTCTTGAAGCAAAAGTAACCTTAAACTAAAGCTTATTTGGAATGAACCCAGTTTTGAGGAAAGCCGTACGGAAAAGGTAAAGACAGAACACTTACATGAGCCAGTGAGGAGAGTCCGAGGAAAGAGCTGAGGACAGGACCGAGGGATGTTCGGTGTGAGAGTTTATGGAGCCGCTCCTCATTCGTTTGGTATGACACACACACACACACACACACACACACACACACACACACTCAAGAAGGGTGGGGAAACCGTGGAGGGAGAAGCCGTTGTTGTCGTTAACTCCTGTTAATCCTATTAGATGTTATTTAATTAGTCTGTATGTCACTTCTTTGCCAGGTTTCCCTTCCTTCCGTCGTTCATTGACGTTCTTCGAGCAGCCGACATTTTTAAAGCGCGCTGCTGATGAACCCTGGATTCCGATTGGTCAGAAGGTGTGTGTCGGCCCGCAGTGCAGCCGCAAACGCCATCTTTATATTAATGTGCTATATGTGTCTGTATTATGACAGGAAATAGTTTCTATAGTAACAGTTCATTCCCCAGGACTTGCACTGCAGGTGATGCTCATAACCGGAGTTTTATGTAAGGAGTCTCCAGTGTCGGTGCTTTGTAGCAGTCATGGGTAAAGCACAAATTTGTATTTATTAATTTTTTTTTTTTGGGACATTTTCAGGACATTTTGCAAGGAGCTGAAATGGACGTGTGTGTGTGTGTGTGTGTGTGTGTGTGTGTGTGTGTGTGTGTGTGTGTGTGTGTGTGTGTGTGTG
>JAQLOM010000037.1:26211902-26224213 GCA_030068315.1 Chrysichthys thysi | reverse complement strand
CACACATATATATACACACACACACACATACATACATCTATACATAAACACACACCCAGAAAACGGTAGTGTTTGCACAACTTGGGTCATTAAATGAAGCTTGATGAAAAAAACGGGGGGGACGACACCACACACAAGCCCACAACCAAAGTCTAGTGCAAAAATATTGCATAACTTGCAGTCGGGAAAGATGTTGTCCTGTGGGGAGAGAAAAAAAAACAAAAAACAAACTAGGATTCCCAGCATAGACCTAATGGTCAAAGTAGAAGAATCGATTACAATTTAAGACAAAAATTAGGGGGGGGGGGGATTTGGGGGTTTATCAAAGATGGATTAATGGGAGCACCATGCAAACTGCACACGCTTTCCACCTAATCTGGCTCAGTTACATATCAATTTCTAAAAATTTGCAAAAAAAGGCACAGCAGTATTTAAAATGTACAATTTTCACCCATGTCATGATGGCCAGGACACTCGTGTGATTTTTAACCTCATGAACAGTCAAGTCGGACCAGTACTGCACTGTAGAGCCTAACACGAAGAAAACGGTCGCACGATCCTTAACTGACCCTTACGGATTCAGTTTCACATGCGGTGCATTTCTGAAACGCACGGCGCACGTAAAACCTGGAGCTTTTAATCTGAGGAAACGCACCAGTTTGTTTTCAGCACCATCGGCATGAGTCAGCACTTTGGTTTCCACTTTATAGCCTCGTACTTCAGTCCACCAACTCTAATTAGTCACCTAGGGAACAACATTAAACAAGGGAATAGTCATTGGGCTCATGTGACAAACCAATAACCCACAGATAACATGACTTTATAAAACATGTTGAAAAGCTGAATGCACAGGCTATGTTCGGTATTTTAAACTCATCCGACGCACATGGCTGTCATGATGATAGTTTATAGCCAATTAGTAGGCAGCGCATCTGCGATTCATTGTTCCATGGAGGGTAGAAATCCTCATGGACTCTAGCTAACTCTAGCGTTCAGGAAGATTATTTTTGTACAACAGCAGCACCCTTAACCTGCACGCGTCTTCCAAACCTGCTAGCACCCTGTCCCATGAAGAACTGGCCTCCAAACTAGGCCTAGTTTCTTTTCTTAGCTAAACCCTGAATGCAGTTTTTCCACCCTTACTCCAGGCAAGAAGCACTACATCTGTAGCAGCACTCAAGAACGCAAGACGTTCTCCAAGCACGGGTATATTCCAGTTTGATTAATTTGAGCTTTGACATCCAAGTTATGCACAAAACACCGCCCCCACAAACCCAAGCACTTGCACGTGGACTTCTCTTGGGTTTTTGTTGACATATGCTTGCTATGCAGTTGCAACATCTACATGGCCCCTGGGCCAAAACTGTTTGCCCAGCTCTCCTGGCCTGACTGGTTATTTCTGTATGTATATTGCGAGCTTCAGATGAGGGCTAAAAGGGCATAAACACTTAAAGAAAACTCACCTATAAATAAAAGAACAAGTGTCCATGTGAACAAGCAAAATAACTCTTAAATGTTTAAAAAAAGGTTTATTGCAAGTGCAGATGTCATTTGAAGTGACTAACAAATGTCGAGTCAGCGAATTACAGTCACCTGACAGAAAAGCGATGACGTGTGAATGAATGCATGTTAAAGACAACCTTGTCAACGTGTCCATGAACATGTCCTCCTCCCTCAGCTCCATGTAAGTGATGAGTAAACGTCCTGCGCGATAGCAGCAAGTGCGCTCAGCACTTGTGTTCTGTCCATCCACAGGCTCCGAGCGGGCCGCTTCACAACACCAAGACAAGAAGCAGAGTGACGGACCGCCGCTGAACATAAGAGGTAAAAAGAGCGCTTATTACACCAGGATGCCACTCGTGCGAGTACCCCGTCTTACATTCAGCATATTTGATATTTCCTGTCCCGTGTAGAAACGTGCATCAGGATAATAACAAAATTTACATATCACTTTTATAGAGCATCAGGCTAGATGCTGGACAGACAAAGGGTGCATGTATCCTCCAATGACCCTTGCTGTCAGAAACCAAAATTCACAGCCAAACACTAAAGACAGACAAAGAACTGCTTGAAAAAGACAAAACAAAAACAAAAATAGCTCATTAACAAAACAGCTCAGAAATAACTTGTTGGGTGGGGTCAAATGGGATAAAAAAAAAGGGGGGGGGATTGAAAGAAGAATGAAAAAGTAAACAAAAAGGAAAAAGAATGCATGGAAGAAGGAAAAACTAAAAGAAAAAGAATGCAAGAGGAATGAATGCACGAAAGAGCTGACAGGGGGGGAAAAAAAAAAGGATGAAGGTGAAAAGAACTGCTGAAAGGTGAGTGAAAGGAAAAGGGCAGACCAAAAATTTGGAACAATAGGGGCAAGTGAATAAAAATGAATGAAAATATAAAAGAAAAAACAAGGCTGGTGGTGACCGTCGTTCTAAAAGGAGCAAGAAAATCACAGAAACACGAGATTGAATGTGCAGGATTTGGAGTTCACCAACTTCGATGGCCTCCACATGTTCAACTCTCAAAAGACTCTCCAAGAAAAGCAAACTGTTAAAAGTAGAAAATAAATGTATATAAAAACAAAAGGAAAAAAAAAAAAAAAAAAAAACCCACCACGCTTATAAATTTATACATTTATCATTTGGAAAATAAGTGTGGGTTCTTGTGGAATGGTTGTTAAGGAAAAGTGCCCATGCTTTTATTTTCCAAGTGATGAATGTACACATTTTCTGGCCAGAAAAATTTTAGTACACTAAAACACTTTTTTTTTGTTTGTTTGTTTGTTTTAAATATACGAGTTGTTGCTTTACAAGGTTCATTCAAGACTATAAAGGTAATCAATTTTATCACCACCACCAAAAACCTGAAGTCAAAAGATGCTTCCTATCAAGGAGTTAGAGTGGTTACCAACTAAACAACTTGCTCACTATCTTGCACGTTTTTTTGGGACCAACAGCCTGACTAAAGCAGTATTTCTAAAAACGGTTTTCAGTGTAGTGTTGGGGACGGCCAGGCCAACAAACGTATAGGCCACTTAGCCAAGCTAGGGTGTTACTGAGAGGCAGTAGAGCCAAAAAAACAAAAACAAAAAGCAATTATAATATATTCACCATGTGAATATGAAAAGAGATGGCGCTGTCAGTTCCTTGCATTGACCACATTTGTTACCATCGCTGCCATCTATTGGTGAAAACATGACTGTTTTCCCTTATAAAAATTGATTACTTAATCATGGCAGATTATGTGAGTAATTTATACTTTTGATGACTGAATCGTCATCAGAAGCAACCAAATATTCAAAGCTTGAAGGAAATTGGCTCATGGGAAGTGAGTTAAAAATCAATTACAAAATTTGAACCAGACAGACAAGCAAACAAGTGAAGTTGATTTAAGCATGGTGGTTTAAAAAAAAAAAAAAGGAGGGGCACCTGTCCTTACTCTTCATTTCCTGCCTGTAGGAGTTTTACTCCATGTGCTGAACGACGCTTTGGGCTCAGTGGTGGTGGTAGTGGCCTCGGTGCTGTTTTACGTTCGGCCCCTGCCGCCCGACGCCCCCTGTAACTGGCAGTGTTATGTGGACCCCAGCCTGACGCTGGTCATGGTAGCCATCATCGTGTCCTCAGCTGTTCCTCTGGTGAAAGAGACCACCAGGATCCTGCTACAAATGAGTCCGCCTGACCTGGACGTCTCCAGGATCTGTGAGTAAAGAGCATCATGTTCATGGAATTGTCCCATGCATCCTCGCTGCATCTTTTTTTCTTCCTCCCTTTCTCCCTCTCACAGTGGGGGACGTGTGCCGGCTGCCTGGAGTCCTCGGCGTTCACGAAGTGCACGTGTGGGAGCTGGCAAAGGATAGGAATGTGGCCTCCATGCACGTCAAAGTGACCGCAGACCTCGAAAGCTCTAAAGGTGAAATTCGACGCCTCCACGTGCGGATCAGAGAGGTGTTCCATCGACTGGGAGTTCACAGCGTCACACTTCAGATGGAGTTCGCCGACGAGGAGATGGAGAACAGCCACTGTGGCACTCCGTGCATCTCCTACGACTGTCTGAAGAAGTCCTGCTGTCCCGCCGATCCGAAAACGCAGAACCACACCGATCTCCATAAAGAGAACGACTCCCGTGCCTCTGGAGAAGTTGCCGTTGTCTTTGCAGATGGGGGTAAAGAGGAGGAACCACAAATCTCGGCGAGCACGCCGCTTTAAACCTTCTAGTCCGGCTTTTTGAACTAAAGCGAGTTTTAACGGCGTGACCCAAAGCACGCCCAGAACGGCAACCTTTTTAAGCAAAGCTAGAACCACAGAATCCACATAGATGTAGGCTTTACAGCAGAGGGACTGCCTATTCTGCCCCAGAATGCACTGCAAGCGTTCTCCTTAAACTCAACCAAATCTGCTTATTTAGTTTTAACCTTTGCACTAACCGCTAATTAGAGGCCGATGATGCGACAAATATACCGTGATACTAGGAGCCATTTCTGATATAATATGCTGCAGATTACCGTCGCTAAAAAGGTGGCAAGAGGCTGCAACAAAACTTGCTCTGGGTTGTTTTTTCGGGAAGAAAATCCGAGTTTGATAACACTTAACATCTACAGAAGAAATAAATATTCACTGCTGATAACGGATGATGAATGAAATTAGTTGCGTTGTAAAAGTTAAACTAGCACTCTGCAATTACAATGGCTCAGTATATCAAAATTGCTGCCCAGGCCAACCGCTAATTAGCTGACTTGCGAGAGGAATCTTCGCTAGCTACTGACTAGGTGACAATGTCAGGAGGCCATGTACAACACTGTCACTTGTCTGCTTTAGTCAGTCCCAACCTGCCTCCATCTGGCACCTAGATGTACCTTATTTTTAATCAAATTTATCCTGGACATCTCTACACCTGCGTTAGAGACATCAAAATGCTTTACCACAGATAAAAGTTGATCACCTCATACTTAAAGTAAGAAAAAGAACAAATCAAACTAAAGTTCTTCTCGTCGGGTTTGGCCTGGGGAATAACGAAACTGTAGCCCTGTAAAGCCACCCTTGTACAGTCCAGTGCTGCGTTCCAATATCCATACTTTCTGTACTTACTATGCTTCGTTTGAGTACGTAGGGCGTTCTCATTACGATTGCGGTGAAAAGTGTACTGAAAGGACCCGGATGGTGACCTCATAACGGTCAAATCTTGGAGTGTGGAACAACGTTCACTTTTCGCACTCGACGGCTGCCATCTAAGCTACGTAGCGGAAGAGGCGGACTCGACTCGGCTCGAAAAAATGAAAGAAAAAGGAAAATGCCTACCGGAACGGATTTTCCACACGGCCTGCATTAAGCGGGGTCATTTTGGCAAGCTCGAAATCTGTGAAGGGTTAAAATCTGTTTGCTGTACAAAGTCGGGGATGATTTTCGGCAGGACGACGAGCCGCGGCGGCAGTCGTGATCGCAATTTCCGCTAAGTGCAGCATGATGGAGTAGGCGATTTGGAACAACACTTACCTACTGAAATCTGCGCACTTAGCAAGTGCGGACTGTGTACTACGTGCAAGTGTACTCATGAACGTATGCATATTGGAACAGCACAGATAAAGACAGCCCCAGATGCTTTACTGTTTTTCTTTATTAGATCATGTGGCTAACATCACTCCGACAAACTCCCTGGAACGTTCCAGAAGATCGGAGAACAGCAGAGAATTTCATCCATTATGAAAACAGAAAGTCCTATCTGCATTAGCCAAATATGTTCGGCTAGCAGTTGCTCCTGCAACACCATCATTACTGCTTGGACTGAAATTTCAAATGGACTTTTGGCACATTCTAGTTTTAGGCAGACAGAACAATCTTGTTAAGACCATAACTTAACTGCCACCGGGTAACTAGCCCCCATGGTATTTGCTAGATGAGGGATCTACAAAACTGTCGTCCTGTTAGCCTGATTGATGAAAATGTCTTCTAGTAACAAACGCACTAGTCTAAACTGCCAACCATAAATACGCAGGCTACTTTACAAATAAGCAAGCTGACTGGCAATCATGCCCCACAAATCGCCATTTCTCAGAATGAACTCCGGCAAGGACTTTTAGTAAACACTAGAGTTGGGGGACAGAACCTGAAACCTCATTGTTAGCCTTTGGTAAATTCAGGTACCTCAGGGACTAGGACCAATCCATACTCAAGAGCATGAACTACTGTATTTATTTTACTTCCTGTGCTGTGCCTGACGCAGTTTCTCCTGGACTCTTCTGGTTTGTATGCCGTTCTGACCGTACTGGAGAACGGCTAATTTTGTGACGAACAATCGTATGATCGATACCGACGTGCTTATGATCTTAAATCTTATGGTGCTGTTTATTTATCCCAGTGAGAACCAACTGCAATGAGCCGTCTATCTGACTTCTAAATACACGTCCTTATCTTCTACAAAAGCCCTGAACTGCAAGGAACTATGTGAAAAATAAAAAGAACTCATTCTCAACTTCGAAACAAGACAGTACATTTTAAGGCAAAGGTATCAGGACTTGTCACAAATGACCTTGCTACTTCGACAAATATTGAACACCCTTATAAATATTAGGTTAAAATTATTATAGTTTTGATAATTCACTGCAGGTTAGCATACAGAATAAGGAAGGACGAGCTAATATTCCACTAAATTAGTCTTGCTGGATATTGCAGGGGAGGGGGGGACCCAGAAACTTCAAAATAATGGCATGGGAATTTATTCACCTGTGAAGTGCAAGTCGGAAAAAAAATGCTGTCCTCAATTTAATGTTTCATTGCAACCTAAGAATGTTTAACATAAAAGGCACATCATGATTTCAACTTAATCTCCCTTACCTCATTTTGAGCTCTCAATTCTCAACGCCTCACTAACTTTGTACCCAACACCCCACAATAAAGACGATACGGAGTATTTAATGCTCAACTTCACAGCCTACAAACCAAGTGAAGCGTGTTCACAAATAAGGACAAAATTTCACATTTAAAATCAGTGTATGGATCAAAATGACCATAAAGCACATCAGCGTCTTCACAACTTGCAGCTCAGGGCATCTTTTACTTTTTAAACCCTTTACACATTTGTTAAATGTCTGGCTGATGCTCCTTATTTAGGCCTTTAAATATTTGAGTGCTCACTGGTATAATTTACTACTGTGTTAAAACTAGTTATTTTATTAATTTCAGATTTTTTCTACTGTAATTTTCTAGCGGATCAGCAATTCCTAACCGTTTTTTTTTTTTTTTTTAATTTACTTTGTAACTAAAAAGCAAGTTCATTTTCACCTTCTACTTTTGTTCAAGTCTTTAAGCTCCATGTTATTGCCTTAATCATTAGGAAAAAGGAACAGGAGCTGAATGACTTTACCTCATTTTACAGGAAGAATCTTTAGGCAACATTAACCTCTATGAAGTAATTACTCAACGTAATTCTCTATCGGGTAGATTTTATTTTTTCTAATCTGCAGTTCACCATCGAGTCTGCATCAGCACGTCACAGACATCAGGATCAAAGTGCACTTTTCATTTAGCAGCACATGAAAAGAAAAGACTGAAAAAAGTCGACGTAGCAGTTTATGCTGGATTCAGGCTGATCTGCATGGAGCAAATCCTGCCGTAAAATTGCTTCCGACACAAGAGAAACAAGTCGTATGAAAAGTTTAAGCGCGAATGACTTAGGCACCAATGAAACTCAATCTAAATAACGTAAAGTTTTCCTTACAATCAGTCGAGATATGCAAGACGAGAACAAACAAATAAGATGACCTCTTCACTGGAAACGAGAAGAGCGCTTCAGTAGCTTTCGAACACTAAAGGCAGGGAAAATGGGCATCTTGGCCGACTTTGGAGCGCCGTTTCTCCTGAAGAGCTCATTATGCGTCAAGCAAGCTTTTCAAAGTCCAAGTCAAGTACTTCATTTAATCCAAGTTTGAGATTTATAAATTAATTTATATACATTTAAGATATGAGCCTGAAATACGTCTTGTCTACGATAACCACCCGAGTAAAATCAGCTTTTAAAATTTGTTTTATCCAGGCAAAAAATGTACACATGATTCAGACACGACACCTTTCTAATTTTTTTTTTTTTTTTTTTTTTAAGTTTTATTTATTCCGATTTGCCTCAGAATATTCAGACTGAATTGCAATCACGAAGCCAGTATCACAAATCGAAACAAATACCTCGTTTATCAATGATTGTACATTTTTGCTCTTTAAATCAGTTTTGCAGATTAGCCTATGTAGCATATCCACTGTACAAGTCCGTGTGCAAGTTGCTGCTACGGTACCACGGCTTAAATTTATTTAATCATTGACCTACATTTCTAGTAAACTCCAGTCAATCCCTGTGAACGACTGGACCAGTCAGAAACACGTGATGTCTGGAAAGCAGCTGAATCTCCTCGCTTTTATTTATAATAAATTCAAATGTCTGATTTTCTTCATGAAATCAAACCAATAAACTTCAGTTATTGCTGTGTGCACAAGTATGGAATTGTGTCAAACAATTATTTTTCTTCCCTTCCAAGAAACCTAACCTAACCCAAGCTTATCAGCCCAAAACCTAAACCAGGCATCCAATCAGCACAACCTCTGGAAAGTATTACAATATTTCTACTATTTCTGATTCAAGTCATTCATTAAAAACAGATCATTTGGCCCAAAGAGATTTCTTCAGTAATTTTTTTTTTTTTTTTTTTTACACCATTTCTTCAGGGGAAGATTTAAAATGGATGGTGTGCTCAACATGCACACCTACAAAAAAATATAAATAAATAAATTCTCCTTATAGTTCATGTACAGTACAGCAAGGTCCAAAACTGTTTGTATTGCACTATTTCATGAACAGTGGAAAAAGTACCAAAAATCAGTTACCTCAAAGCTTGGGTCTATGCATTTAAACGTGTAAAACTTAGTTTTATTGAACTCATCGATATTTTTCTTTAATATTAGTTTTGTAAAATTTTACAGCAGACCAAGTTAGGTATAGACATTGCAATTTTTGTGTATGAATCTGGACTCAGCAGCAGTATATTGGCATGATGGATAGTTCTTGGTTGTTTTTAAGGAGGACATAAATCACGACAGGAAATCCGTTTCACAAAACACGCACTTGCTTCATGACCAAAAGACCACAAGTGGTAATTAGCATTTAAAGAGAAATGGTAACGTTGGGAACTATTCAAGTCAAGCACAAAACAGACGACTCCCCCCAAAAACAGTACGAACGTTTATTAAATTTGATTACTTACATCTTTTCAACTTGCCTTTCATTTCAAACACGACGCTGTGGTTCTCCACCCAGGACGTCACCCAAGGTTTACGGAAAGGAGTCTCCAGTGTCAAAGTTTTGCAGGACAGTTTTACAGGAGTTCACGAGTTTTGCAGCTTCTTAATAACACGACAAGATTCATCACCAAAGTCCATATTTTACTGAGTGAGAATTCAAGTGCAAGAAAGAGAGGGTGGTGTGGGGAAACCTTCATACCTGACTTGTGGTATCAGTGATGACAACTCACCTGTTTCATGCATGCTGTAAAGACATGAAAAACCACACAACGCATCATTTATTCATGCTTAAAACTGTAATTCACTGGGGTACTAGAGCAATAAAGCATTCTGCTTCCTATTGAGCCACATTCAGTCTAAGGGCAAACCCAACATTTTCCTGTCCTGCTGTTCTGACAGTCAGTTAACAAGAAACCTTTTTAAACCCACCAAAGTCCTGACATGGTGATAAAAGTCCCATCTTAACAAATAAACACAAAGTTTCTAATCTGTCTCATTCTAGAACTAGTGACAGTGAATAAAACCTAACCAGCCCCCGGACCCCTCTTTGCAAGAATAAACAACAGAAATAAGCAACCTGGTCTGTTAATGTGTTGTGTACACAAACAGGTATCAGAATACTAACGACGTGCTAATGCTAATCTGATTTCAATTAACTCAAACAAGGGGGGAAATAAAAAGAAACAGGCTTCATGGTCTTATATCGGCTTCCAGATAAGTTTACAAGAAACAAGACTTGAATTTGCCCAGACTACATTTACAATATTTAGAAAGAAAGAAGGAAAGAAAGAAAGATTACTGGTTTGCAGCGCGTCCTCGCGCACAGCCGGATGTCGGCCATTTTCCACACGTCGTGTCTCAGTCGCACTTCCGGTCCGCCATGTTTGATTTTTGTTTTTGTTTGTTTGTTTGTTTGAAGCCCGTTTTTAGCATTTCTAATCACTCAGCTATCGCTCTTGAGTCCGAAGATTCTACACGTACTTTAGTTTTACCCGTGTACTGTTGAATAATGAATGACACAAAGCCTAGTTAGAGAGCAAACCAAAGCCAAGCCGCCCCCGCGTCTACTAATGAATCCTCATTAACACCTGAACACCTCACACACACACACACACACACACACACACACACACACACACACACACACACACACACACACACACACACACACCTGAGTCAACTCATCCGCTAATTAACCGCCCAACCGGAAGTGGGGGGAGGGGTGTACACAGGGAGAGCTTTTAGTTGAGGTTACTTTTATTTTTTTTTTCCTTTTCTTCAAAACAATAAAGTTGAACTCATGAGGTTTTTAATGCCCGCCGCAGATGGCAGGCTGTAAAGCGGCAGGTTTAGAAACACAAACTAGGTTCAAACTTTAAACCTGGAACATGTTTTGGGTTTCAAATCCAAACTTTGACCCATTTTTCACATCCCAGAGTGAAGAACTTATACAACATGTGACACAGCACACACTGGAGAGTGTACATGTCGACCTGTGACTAAGAGGTCTCACACACCACAATGGACTATCTGTCTGTCTGTCTGTCTGTCTGTCTGTCTGTCTGTCCGTCCGTCCGTCCGTCCGTCCGTCCGTCCCCCTGTTCCACACTGTACAGAGGGGCCCAGAAAAATGTAAACACACTTCAACATGAGAAATATCTGCATAAAAGCTGCATTGCTGTTCACGTGTCTCTCCACACTCTCCGCACACTGCTCTCACGTCTCACCGTACACCATTACCATAATTTAATTTGGATTTTTTTTTAAAAAAGTGCATAGATAACACACCTCTCCACACACCCCTCACACGTCTCTCCACACGTCTCTCCACACACCGCTCACACGTCTCTCCACACGTCTCTCCACACACCGCTCACACGTCTCTCCACACACCACTGTCACGTCTCACTGCACACCACTGTCACGTCTCACTGCACACCACTGTCACGTCTCTCCACACACCACTGTCACGTCTCACTGCACACCACTGTCATGTCTCTCTGTGCACCGCTGTCACGTCTCTCCGCACACCTCTGTCACATCTCACCGCACACCGCTGTCATGTCACTCCACACACCACTCTATAGGTGCCTCATCGTCACACATCGTTACCATAATTGAATTTAGATTTAAAAAAAGAAATGTGCATAGATAACACACCTCTCCACACACCGCTGTCACGTCTCTGCACACCGATGTCACGTCTCTGCACACCGATGTCACGGCTCTCCGCACGCCGCTGTCACGTCTCACCATACACTGCTTTCACGTCAACACAAAGATACCGTAATTGAATTTGTTAAATGAAGCAAGTTCTATTAGATCTGCCATCAAATCAAAACATGACAAACATGACAACGTTCTTCCTTTCACTACTACTACTACTACTAATAATAATCATAATAATGAAGTAACAGCCATCAGAATACAACATTTTGGTCTTGAGACTATAAAATTGTCGATTATCTTCTGGCTAAAGGAAGCTGAAATGAATATGACAGAGTAAGGTAAAGATGTGAACAGATTAGATTTCATTAGACTGTTTCTCAGAGCAGTTTCTCTCTCTGCACAGCAGATGGCATCAAAGACACAGGCATAAAACGCACACACTTTTTTTTTTTTTTTGCTGTTGTTGGTTTAGTGTTCATCAGCCAGTCCATGAAAACATAAAGCACGTACGATCAAAGATTATGCAGGCCGCAATATCTTGTACTACTTTTTTTTTCTCCACTGAAAATGAAAGGTGGTGTCGCTAGAATCAAACCCTGAAAATATTCATGAAGTTTAGTTTTAATCACTAAATGCTGTCTCCTGTTTTGTTTTTGTTTTGGAAACGACAGTACAGTTTTACATTGAACTCAACTAGCTTGAGGCTTTGGAGCATCGTTGATTACTGCAGAAAAACTGAGTCAAGCTTGCAAGACCTTCGATAAAGTTCTACTCCAACACCAACAACTCAGACGTGTAATTTATTACTAAATATTACAGAAAAATAATCATCACCTGGGCGTTAACAGGAACTCTGCTTCATCACTC
>JAQLOM010000037.1:26169255-26188695 GCA_030068315.1 Chrysichthys thysi | reverse complement strand
TTACTAGTTTTACTGCACACATTCACACAAAAAGCTAACATTTACTAGCTTTACCTCACACATTCACACAAAAAGCTAACATTTACTAGCTTTACCTCACACATTCACACAAAAAGCTAACATTTACTAGCTTTACCTCACACATTCACACAAAAAGCTAACATTTACTAGCTTTACCTCACACATTCACACAAAAAGCTAACATTTACTAGTTTTAGCTCACACATTCACACAAAAAGCTAACATTTACTAGCTTTACCTCACAACTTCACACAAAAAGCTAACATTTACTAGCTTTACCTCACATATTCACACAAAAAGCTAACATTTACTAGTTGTACCTCACACATTCACACAAAAAAGCTAACATTTACAATTTTTACCTCACAAATTCATATGAAAGTCTAGCATTTACTAGTTTTTGCTCACACATTCATATAAAAGGCTCACATTTACTATTTTTATCTTGAACATTCATACGAAAGTCTAATATTTACAATTTTTACTCTTATATCCACTGAAAAGGAACATATTTACTCGTTTTACACCACACATTCATGTGAGACTCACATTCACACAGAAAGCGAAGATTTACTAGTTTTATCTTGCCCATTCATATGAAAGTCTAACGTTTACTATTTTTACCTCACATATTTACGAAAAAGGATCACATTTGCTCTTTTTACACCACATATTAAGACAAAAGGCGCACATTTTAACATATTCAAACAAAAAGCTAAGCTGTACTATTTTTAGGAGCAAGTGTTTTTTTTTTAAAACCCATGATTATTTTTACCTAGAAATACATACAGCAGGGTATTAGAATTATATTATTATAAGCTTGTTATTTGTATTACAGCTGACACTATCATCTAGGTAACTGTTTAAAAAAATGTAATCAGCCAGACAGAATTGAGAACACAACGGCGCTGTGGTATAAAAACATGAAATCTAGGCTCATCTGTAAACTGCTTGAAATATAATCTTTTTCCTGCTCCATACCATCTTTATTCACACCTGAATCAGGTGATCAGTGATGATTGCTAATGTGCCTGCTCAGATGCTGAAACAATAAAAAAAATACAAATGTCTATGGGCCCTCGGGGACTGTTTTTTTTTTTTTTTTTTAATTTTTATTATTATTATTTTTTTAAAAAAGCAGGTTTTTGCTGTTCTTTACCCCTACAAATGATTCGACAAATGATTTCGGCTCACTGAGATTGCTTATTTGAGGCTGAATGCACCCAGTACAACACGTGCATGTTATGCTATGACAGAAAAAGCGGCTTGGTAAAAGCTGATAAATCATATCACTACCATCATATGTAAGAGACTATTAGAGGTCAATGACAGTTGTGTAACAAGAAACATAGATCCATGATAGAAAGAGACACATTGGTGTGGGACAGCATGACCAATTCAAGGTGGAAAAACAAATACAGAAATGAAAAGCACTCATTTTTATTATTTGCAAAGTATACAAATGGTAATTGACAGGTTTATGGAAATTCCCTTTTTGAAAAGAAATATTTTACTATTTTTAATAATAAACTTTTTTGAAATAATAGTGTTCATATCTGTTTAACTCATGTAGTCAACTGTTTTTTCAACCCCCCCCCCCCCCCCAACAGTGTCATTCATGGGGTCGTGACCTGAAGAAAACTTGCTTTCCTTAACTATTGCAAGCACTGTGTTTTGCCTAGAGCTGGCAGCTGACCTCTGGCCGATGGTTTTATAAGAAAGAAAGACACGCGAATGCAAAAGCCCTCAGCTTGCATAGAGGAAATGTGCAAGACTCGAGGTAAGTTTGGGAAGGCAGAAAGGCACAATGTGGTTTGTGCAACTAAATACAGTATGCATTCAAATACTGTGCACAGAACACACACACACACAATGTTTTGCAGGAAGTCGAGCCACATTTCTTTAAAGCTGTTGCAAAAGGAAGTGAAACTGAAAGTTTTTAAAGATATATTTGTTTTACATGCGGAACAGAACAAAAAGAAGAAAACAAAAGGGTATAAATATGACCCCAGCCCTTGTTAAAGATGACCTCTTGGAGTCATTCTACCTCATACATGCATCAAATGTTCATATTTTACCTCACACACACAAAAATAGGTCACATTTACCAGATTTTCCTTGTATATTCACACACACCGCTCACTTTTACCAGTTTAATCTCACACATTCAGAGAAAACGTTCATGTTACTTTGTGCTACCTTATACATTAAAAAAGGCCAACATTTCATAGTTTTACCTCACACATTCACACAAAATGCTAATATTTCCTTGTTTTACCTCACACATTCACACAAAATGCTAATATTAACTTATTTTACCTCACACATTCACTATAAAAGCTAACATTTTACTTATTTTAGCTCACACATTCAGACAAAATGCTAATACTTCCTAGTTTTACCTCACACACACAAAATGCTAATATTTCCTTGGGTTTCCTCACACTTTCACTAGCAAAGCTAACAGTTACCTCACACATTCACGCAAAGCATTAGCCAGTTTTTCTTCATACATTCACAAAAAAGGTAACAGTTACCTCACACACTCACTATAAAAGCTAACATTTCCTCATTTGACCTCACACAAAAACCTAACATTTCCTCGTTTTACCTCACACATTCACTATAAAAGCTAACATTTTACTTATTTTAGCTCACACATTCAGACAAAATGCTAATACTTCCTAGTTTTACCTCACACACACAAAATGCTAATATTTCCTTGGGTATCCTCACACTTTCACAAGAAAAGCTAACACTTACCTCACACATTCACACAAAGCATGAGCTAGTTTTTCACCATACATTCACAAAAAAGATAACTGTTACCTCACACATTCACTATAAAAGCTAACATTTCCTCATTTTACCTCACACATTCACAAAAAATGCTAATATTTACTAGTGTTTCCTCACACATTCACTAAAAACAAAAAAAACAAAAAAAAAAAACTAACATTTCCCACCTCAATTTAATATTTATGAGCTGGAACTCACACATTCACAAAAGAATATAACATTTAGTGGTTTTACCTCAATCACTCACACAAAACACAACAGAGCTCTATAGTATGTTCCAAATGTTTATTTACAACAAAAGTGGTAAAGAGGGGAAACAAAAAAAAAAATCAATCAAACCTATGACAAAATGGCAGCTATTCTCCCTGAGCTGTACACAAAACACAGAGCAAATCTACAGGCAGTTCACATAGAGGACACTTGCGCTTACTTAACACACTTGACCCACAACACCCGCATTCAGACAGCTAAACTGAGACCGAAGCTTTTATACACAGCCAGGAAGTAGACAAGAAACGAAAACCAAAAAAAAAAAAGGAAATGGAAAATAAAGGCTAGACATTGTGTCAATATACAAAGGTGCTCTCAGTGCCAAGGTGACCTTCTGTAACCTTTCCACTGAGGGAAGAGGATTATTTCAAATCATATTCTGGAGCCAAATAAGAAGTTGTACTCGGACATCGAAACAGAAGGGGAAACAATCAATGAGATTAGCCTTAAATTATTGTTTTTGATTTGGACGTTTTGTTAACTCCCACTGAGCGCCAATCATTAGCTAGCTGAAAAGAAACTCATCTATGTACAAGGACAGACAGACAACTACACGCAGATATTCACAGTGAAAATGACTACTTCTGCGTACAAAATTATTTACATACAGTATTAAATGGAAAATTGTTCCAAGGAAAACGATAATAATAATAATAATAAAAAAAGTGACTAGGCTAAATCCACAATTAGCAGGAACATCCTACACGATTTATAGCTTCAGTGCTAAATAAGCCACATGGCTCCGTCACGCTGTGTTAGAACACGCGGCACGAAATTATGATCGCTGTATTTTGGAAAGATAATTCTTCACGCAGTGAAAACTGAACAGTCCAAACGCCAGTGCTGTTTAACCCTGTACAGTCATCGAACATCATTAACTTCCAAAATTAATACATGAATGATTATTATTATTATTATTATTATTATTATTATAAAAAGCAAACACTGGCTCTGTACGATCATCTTAAAGTCTGTAAGTTCTTCATGAGGGATCTCGCCCTTGTCGAAGAAACACGTCCAGGAACTAAACTCCTCCTCGGTCACTAATGAACATGTGCATAATTATATACGGGCATTGATGTGTGAGAGACGGTGTGCGTGCGAGGACAAGGAGCGAGCGAGAGACGAGAATGTGTTATGATGTTTGAGGGTGCAGGCGTAAAAAGGAACTCGACGTGAGATTATTTTACCGAGAGAACGCGAGAGTGCATAACGTGAGGCTATTGATAAATCAGTGGGCCATATTCGTAAAGCTTGAATTTAGCACCAGGTGTGAGATCAGTGTCAGCATCTTGTCGCTTTCTTCCTCTTCATCCCCTTCTCAATGAAGGACTCGTAAATGATGCTCGTGGATATACGGGTGCATGCGTGGGCTTTAGTCCTTCCTTTGCGTTTGCTGTCCCTGTTGTACGTTCTCGCCAATCTCTTCCTCCTCCTCCTCCTCCTCATCATCTTCCTCTTCATCTCCTTCCCCCTGGCTGATCAGGAACTCCTCGGGAGGCCAGCGCAGCTCTCCGCTCTCCACCTCGCCCTCGGTCGCCTCCACCACGATGGACGGAAGGCGGTCTTTCAGCTTGCAGCACCGCTCGAAGTCCGACGGATCTGGAAAGATCTGCGAGCAGAGCGAGAAGGGGGGGAAAAAAGAAGGTATATTTCTTCGGTCGTGCTTATTAATGTGTCACATTTTAACCGGTTCCAGGACCAGACAATTTATCACCAAAAAAAAAAAAAAAAAAAAAAGTTTCCACATTATACAGTGTATTTGAAACGGGGCTGGAGTCGTATGATAAACTGATTCGTTAATCTTCCAGCGCAATATCCCTGTTTCAGACCATCGCGGGATCACCTTACAACGTTATTAACTCCACAGGGCTGTTAAATTCACCACTGCTCAGAAAGTGTCGAGTCATTTGCCCTGACAGCAGCTCAAGCAATAGATTTTTTTTCTGATTCGTTTATTTATTTATTTATTTTTAATACGGCAAAATTTGATCAGCGTTCGTCACGCCGCAGTTCTTCTTCCATGCCTTGCCCCACAGCTGGTATTTTCCACCCCAAAACCCACTTAGCTTTATTCTCATGCTGCACATAATGAGGAAAAAAAACAAAAAACCCAACAACATATCCGTACGCAGATTTCCACCTCTTCTCTAAACACATCGTACAGCATATTTCAGGATGCATCTCAGCATCTCATCCCAGCTCCATGGTGAACCCTTTAACAGGGTACAGATGTACA
The DNA here is from genome assembly GCA_030068315.1 of Chrysichthys thysi. Classification (NCBI taxonomy): domain Eukaryota; kingdom Metazoa; phylum Chordata; class Actinopteri; order Siluriformes; family Claroteidae; genus Chrysichthys; species Chrysichthys thysi. The sequence goes on along the minus strand of JAQLOM010000037.1, from coordinate 26,183,366 downwards.
ATGCTCTTACACTGAAATCTATCAAAACACCGTTAGCGGCGTCACACGGACAGGAAATTCGACGTGCGCGTGTGTGCGTGTGCGTTCTGTGTGCGTCACTGAGAGAACACACTGCCTGAGAACCCGGCATAAGCGCTGAAACAACATTCGCCAAAAGGGCATACGGGACTCGCAACCGTCTCCCGTAGATTCTCACGCGTGCTCGGCTTTCTTATTTATATCCTCCGCTCTTGGCCTCGGGGAAGAGGAACATGCCCGAAAGCTTCGTTTCGCCTGAGAATTGGACGGGCCCGTGCCATATTTTTAGCTCTGTCTGCTTCAGTGACGTGGTCTGAAGGGATAGGGATGTCACCATCTGGGAATGGGGCCCAACAGAAGAGAGGCTGTGGAAGGAAGATGTGGTAGCTCGGATGTGAGCACAAATACGGCCCGGGAAGAAAAAGAAAGAAAAGGAGAAAGCGACCTTTCTTGTTGGGAAGCTCAAAAACTAAAAAGAAAGAAGCGGAGAGATGATCGAGTGTTTAGCCATGATTAAAATGTTCAACCGCAACCATTCTAACAAATACAGATCCTCGTGCATTCGCGTTCCCGGATTCGCGAGTTCACAGATTAGCGGAATTTTCCGTAGAACCGAACTAATTTACACTCGCGGATTTTTCACACATCTTCATAGCAAAATGTTCATCGCAAATGCGTACGTATGGTTTGTTTTGGTGATGGCGTGGGCTCCATGATGACCCGCTATTGGCTGGAAGGGTGGGAAGTAGCCAATCACAAAGCAGGGTACCAACTGTCCTCGTTGCTGATTGGCTGGGAGCTCAGACGCTTTGCCTACTATCTGAGTGAAATCGCGGTTCATCTCCACACGCCTCAGTTTAACACGCGGGTATTTGATCCAAGTGTGATAAGTGTTTTCGGGGCTTTTTCCCTTGGTTTTTATTTAATTTATGACGAACCTCAAGATGCCTAAACATCAACAATGAATTAGTATCGGGGGGACGTTAATATAACCGGGCTTTAAATACACTAGTGGGGCAAATATCAATTACGCAATACTGTACTACTCTGTTTTTACGTCAACCATTTATTCATTTATTAATTTTTTTTTTAAGGATAATGTATTAAGCTAACTTTTAAATGAAATTAAAGTGCTTCGGGAGCATGATTTGGGTCATATTTAGGGTTTAAATTTCAGAAACGAGCATTTATTTGAATTTTTTGCGACTCCACCAAACATTCGCGCCGGGGTCTGGAACCTAGCCTCACGAATGTGCGTGGTACTCCTGGATACTTTGACAGCACAGGCTACATATGTGGTACAAGAGGAATAAAACGCTTTAGGACATGCTGTTAGTTTAAAGCAAAAAAACCAGAAACCTCTGAACTCAAACGTACAGCTGTGATCCCGGGTCGAGGAAGGGAAAAAGAGACAGGAAGGCTTTCCTGTGTAGCCAAAACTAGCGTCCGTCAAGGCCGACTGTGCGCGCCTGTGCGAAACAGGACACGTTGCCTCCAGACTGAACACATTCCTAAATTTCTCTTGAAGCAATCAGACTGCATCAAAAGGACCGCCGCATTCCTTCCGGACTCATCCGTCTCAGAGACACGAGTGAAAACATCAGCACCCAGTGTGATTGTCACATTTTATATGAGCTGTGACGGCGGCATCAAATCCTTGCATGGTTCAGCACCTCAATTATCACACAGAAAAAAAAAAAGAAAGAAAAAAAAAGACTGAACACACACTCACTCTCAAGCACCATCTTTAAATAGCTCGAGTGTGTGTATCGTGGTGCAGCAGAAGGCAAAAAAAACAAAAAACAAAACATTCTGTACTTAAAGGACGGCACTAAAGAAAGACACAAAGAGAGAAAGTGGGTCCCTGAGGAGTGCAGCTGGGAAGAGAAGAGAAGATCTGGGGTTTTTTGCTTTTTTTTCCCCTCCCCCCTCCAGAACCGAATGGAAAAGCGCCCGAAGAAACGGCGGTCTGAGCGATATGCTAATAAGGAGTGCGTTACTGGAGCGCCAAGACGGCGCAAAATACTTCATGTGCTCGGCATAGAGATAAAGCGATGAAGACAACACGTGATAACGGGTGACGAACGCAGAAGAACGCAGGGTCAAAGTTAGATAGGGGATAGGCATATATCTATATATTTACACACACACACACACACACACACACACACACACACACATATATATATGTATATATCCACGTCTTTTCCGTGGACATTATGTATTGTAAAGCTGCTTTGCGACAATGTTCTGTTGTTAAAAGCGCTATACAAATAAAATTGAATTGAATTGAATTAAAGTTAGGCATTATTAAACTCCAAAATTGATACTTTCCTGGACGAAAAAAAAAAGTAATCCGCCAGTTTGCGTCGGTGGACAAAACGGGCAATTCCTTATTCTTTTTTTTTTTTTCTTTTTTCTTTTTTTTTTCTTTTTAAGATGTCTGCCAAATAGCAGCAAGAAAAATAAACAAGAAGAAAGTAATAATGAGCAGCACTTTTAATGAGACCATCTTGTTTTCGATCGTCTCCCAAGACTCGCAAAATGCGAACGCAGCCTTCCCAACGCGACTCCCCTTCCCGTTTTCATCGGCTGCTTCAGTTTTCACCCCTCTCCCTTTTTGCCACGGCGTGGGGTCAAATACGCTAAACGCTACAGCTAAACGCTAAACGTTGGCACCCCTGTGTTAACTTTGAACACCACAGTGTGGTTACGCTACCGTTCAGCACAGACACGTGTACGGCCAAGCGAGCATGTTCGGGTACCACCTTGTTCCTCTTTTTTTTTTCTTTCTTCTTCAGAATGGAAAAACAAAAACGGATTCAAATTGCAGAAATTTGCTTACATTTTGAGAAATGGAAAAGCCCCTAACGACAACTCTTCTCTGTGGCGTTGATCTCATTTTGGAACGCGGCAACCTTTGGTTCTGAAAGGAAACCCACGGTGGAAAGTCTGGCCTGACGATCTCAATATGACTTGGGTGTGAAACCAATAAGCAACAATCTCTCGGAGTGATATGAACGGTTGTGAAGGCTGTTCTGTTTTTTGTGTGTGTGTTTTATTGATCGTGATGATGTGAAGCAGGATCGAAACATTGGGTACCTGGAAAGTGAGGCGGTCTTTGCTTGGGCTGAGCCGTATGTCCTCCATTGGAGTGCTGCTGATCATCACTTCGGTCATCTCACGGCACGGCACGAACACGGAGCTGCAAACACACAGACGGGCCAAACGGTCAGCAGAGCGCGGAACCAACAACCTCGCGAACGAGGCACCGTTTATCAGAACTTGCCCCATATTTTTACGTTTTATATAAATAAAGTCTTGCATTACATATTTGACCATAAAATCCATCCGGAAATGATTTCCCAATGGACATCATCTCACTTTTACCATTTAACAGGCTCTGCAGAAGGCTACAACATAAAAGCTCCCACGCAGAACCCATGGAGGAAGCTGGATCCATTGAGAAACGTTCAAGTATTGCTTTGTCTAAGGACAAGGACAAAGGTTGTACCTCATCCAGGAAAACATTCATCACTTTTTTTTTTTTGGGTGGGGAGGTCCCTGAAACGTGATATGTAGGACACTCCAAAATAAGAGTCCTATTAGAACCCTTCACCAAACCAAATACCCTGCGAGGAACATCTCCCCCGCTCCCTTTTTTCTTCTTCTTCTTTTTTTTCCCCTCCCCTAAGAAACTTATCCAGATTAGAAGCTTCATCAAGTTCGAAGAGCATCTTCAAGTTTCAAGCCATATTGTGGTCATCTTCGCTTCTTAGAAACAAGAGCTGCGAGTTGTGCCTGAAGACCTCCTGGGTTTGTCCTTCCGCAAAATCCAGAGAACGCTCCAACCCACGACGACAAAAGTTCAACGTAGGACCCGTATCAGAACTAAGAACGAGCAAGCTGGTTTATCAAAGTGACCAGATTGCCTTCGCATGTTCCACTTCGCCCATGTCCCGCATTTGGTCTGATGCATGTTTATAATACTGAACGTTAAAAAGACACGCCATAGCCGCCAGCACTCAGAATGTTCTACCACAATGAGGTTGATGGTCCACGACTCTGCGTGTGGGTAAGCGCACGCGTGTGTATGTGCATGCATATATAGATATCTACATGTGTGTGTGTGTATGTAAAATATGAGTATGTGCACAGCCCAGTCATTACGAAACACCTGTGGGTGTGCAAAGCCCATCGCATGGATCCGACACACAGACCTGAACGCGAGACATTTCCATGCCTTTTCTGCAGCAGAACATTTGGGTCAGCGTGCTCGCTGGAACCTGTAGACGCCAGACATGCGCAGAATACGCCAGGCCTCATGACACGCCCGGGTAAAAAGCCGTTTTATGGTTCCATGCGAAGGGCGAATCTTATGGCATTGGCAAGAAAGGGCATCTATTCCTGTAAGAGCTGAGACTGCACTGAAGCTCCTTTCTCACACAAGTTATTTAAAGTCTGCCGGTGTCGTGGTCAGAGTGGGCACTCGCACACACGCACAGCAAACACACGACGGGCCCAGCTAAATAAACTCCAACGATAGCGTTTATACAAGCTTGGGGTGAAAAAGGAGCACGCCCCAGACTTCTTCTCACGGACCTACTCTGGATCTGAAACCTTTAAAATCTTCACTGCTCTACTTCAGATTTCTCGTTTCCTTTATTTTAAAAATCAAGCCAATGACTAGGAGCGGGACACGTTTGACCACTCGGCAGCAAGGCAGGTTTTAAACGTGAACCGAGCACTTAATGCAGGTTGCACGAGGTTATATCTTCTGGACGATAATCTGAAGGATTTCCTATTGCTGTATTTATCCCGTCACCCTGCTGTTGCTTGTGGCGGTGCACTACTCGGTGGATTAAGAGGTTTTTTTTTATATTTATTTCTGTCGCGACGTCTCGACAGACGTTTATATCGAGAGGGCAAAAGCACGGTAAGGACCAAGTGCAGGTTGAGGAAAGAGACAGAGGAGAACTTGCGAAATGCTGGATCATGCACGTCATAGGATCAGTCTGAGGAACCGTTAGCTCTTGAGCTTCCTCGTGAAGCTCCTTCTTACCGCTCACGAGCGTTCCTTTAGGCTGGATTTAGCTCATTCATGGAGTTGCGTACCTCGTACAGCTCTAAACGCAAGCGAGCATCATCTCAGTGACTCCTCAGTCACTTTCAAACAAGACAAAAGCCGTCAGACGCCTTTGGTTTTCTTCACCCGTGTGGAAGTCCTTGGATTTCTGAGATCGAGCAGGGATATGAATGCCTGAGCCGTATGTAATGTTGTGCAAGGCGACCAAAAAAAAATAAAAAAATGCCCGTGATGTACATTACATATCAATATTCCAAAATGATCGTTTACCGTGTAACGAATACTTGCATTTGTAAAGACTGCTTCTTGGAGAAAAGCAAGTGACTAATATAGCTAGCTGGTTTGAGTACACAAATCATGTCGTGTCGTGTTTGGCGTGTCGTGGTGAGCTGCATTAGCGTAGAAGTCATCCTCATGCAAGGAAACGGTTTGAGAGAGAGAAAAAAAAAAAAATTCACTGCTGACTAAAAAGAGTGAGCTGAGTAATAAAAGCTAACTAGTTAGAAAATTACAGCCATCCTGCAGTTGTAGTTACAGTAGATATGTACCTCATGTCGTGAAAGAAATCTGTCGTTACGTCACCAAACACTCTAACACATGCAAATACGTGAATATAGACCCTACAAGCAAGGCCAGCTTCCCAGAAAAGGAATGGCTCCCTGGGTGGGAGGAGCTTGCAGTGTTGGGGGTGTTTCCCAAATCTGCATATTCATGCATAACGTCCCGTTTTTCCATGACGAGGGAAAAGGTGAAATGATTTTTTTTTTTTTCCCCCCAACGAATTGTTGTGCAACAGCTAGCATTGTGAAGCGTTCCTTGGGTTGTCCTGACATGTAACCCGATGTGGAATGCTCGCAGGCACCAAGGTTCAAATAATCCTGAACAGAACCGGTTCAAGAACTTGGAGTGGAAAACACAACGCGTTAGAGGCTCGGTGTTGGGTCCGATAAGAGTTTCCGCTAGAGCTCCAAGTAGTATCCCTGTGAAGGGGCAGGGTGGGGGGGGCTGTTAGGATATAATATTTATTTTATATAAATATATACTATATACACACACATGAAGTTCTCAAGTTACAACACCCATCGTAAGTCGAAAATATCTTGAGCCAAACAACTGTGTTGAACCACTTAGCCTAACTTGGGTCCCTAGCTTAGCCTAGCGTATGTAACCAGGTTGAAATGATATGTTTATAAATTGTCTTTCCTGTTTGTTGAAACTTCAACATCTCAAGTGTTCTTTTATTTGATTAGTTAAAATATCTGTGCTCAGACCACAGTCCCATTGAAGAAAAAAAGTGCACTTTGGAAGTGGGTGCATTCTGGGTACTGTCACTTTACGTCGTTGTTTACTTCCTGATTGAGGAAGAGGGGCATGTTTAATGCTGCTCGTGCTGAAAATGAAGTTTTAATATGGTAAACTGAGTGATTGTGTAGTCCTGTTGTGTTGTTTTAGCTTTAAAGAATATGTAGTTGCGTTAACAATTGAAGTTCAGCTGTTTTATAATTTAGTTTGTAGAGTTTTGTAACATGCTCCACGGGGCTACGAGCTCTTTATGTGCTCCGTTTTGTTAACAGAAAGACCGATATTTTATGCTGTGGAGCGAGTTAACATTTATGCGAGACTTCATTTAAATCACATTTCCGTCAAAAGAGAGAGTTTGCCAGAGAGATCCACAAACCTGTATGATGTAGGCCACAGCACGGTGTCTCTGAGCTCCGTCCAGCCGCGACACAACGCTACACAAATACTGAGCTCTGTCTACAGATGGACGCCGTTGAAGCTGTTCCAGTAATAATCACAAAAAAACCCGAGGTAATGCACTGTACAGTACACCGACACACAAGGTAACTGAGTTATGGGAGAGAACGTGGCATTTCCGGGAGTCGTCTGAACGTCCGCGTACGTCATACGCCGTTACGCTGGCCCGCCAGCGAATTTTAAATATTTTCTAAGTATTTTACAATTTTGAGAGGATCACAATCATCGTAACTTCGAAAAATCCTAAAATCGGGCCATCGTAACTCGGGGAGCACCTATATATATTATATTTATGGCAGCATTTAATCTTGTGGAGCATCTCTAAAACAACTAAGTTCCTGTTATCACTTATGTTCCAACACCAAGATCACGTGCAATCAGGAAGACTCACGTCATGAAGACCTAAATAAATAAATAAATAAATACATAAAATGATCAAATAAAAATGTGCATTGCAAGCCAGGAAACCGAACCGTCCTCTGGCCGGGTGAGAAAACGTCCAGCTTCACCTTTAACATGCTGACACTGGAGACTCCTTCCATAAATTTAATTTCCTCTTCGATACAACAGACATTTTTAATCTGTTTATTTCATGCGTCCGCTATACGGATCCCTGCTTAAGCTGAGGACGAGCGTGTTGGTATAAGTGTGCGATTCGCGGCAGCTCTATTGTCAGAGCTGCAGCTTTGGAAAACTAATCAATCACCTTCTTCGGCATAAACGTCCTGAACCATCTCCCGAAAAGTCACGTCATACGAAGACAAGCAGAGACGCGATTATCCCTTGGACATCTTGAAGTCAAACCTGTGTTTTATGACTTCCTCTGCTAAGATGCGGCCTGCCAGAAAACACCGACTGGAAATCCAAATATTACCCCCCCCCCCCAATCACCTCCCACCCACCCACCCACACACAAAAAGGGAAAACAATAAAAGTTAGCAAAAAAAAACCCCAACAACCCCATTTCCCTTCTCACGTTCCAAAAACAATCCAAAAGCTTTGTGAATTAGGAAGCCCCAGTGAACGTTCACCACAATCATCCATGGTATTTACGATGACATGTAAACGTTAGTTTATTCCAGCTGTTCTAGACGCCCTCAAACGGGTGAATCTCTCGTGATGCAAAGAGAAACAAGAACAGGAGAGAGAACGCGAGAGCGAGAGACAGAGCAGACATCATGAATGTACGCTGATTGCGCAGACGTGTGCCTGAAATCTAAACACTCGCGCGTTGCCAGCGATATTTCAGCTCCCAGGCCACGTAAACATCCTGCTCGGCTAAGAATAACAGAACAGCGGCCTAATAAAACACGAAAAGCGGGCGGGAGGGGACAAGAGGAAGCAGGAGAGTGTGCAACAATTCAAACTCAATATAAGGTACAAACATACATGTTTTTTTTTGGAGGGGATGGAGGATGGCCAGGAGTTACAAAACACATTGTGGTCTTTTCCGTGGAACTTGGATTGTCGAGAAGCTCCGAGTGAAGAGATCTTCACAAAGCAAGCAAGAACCCGAACGGGTGGATGGATGGATGGATGGATGCGGCTCATTAGGGCTGAGAAGAGCTGTACTTGGCATCAAAGCAGTCGGACACAGGGAGACATATTTTTCCACCAATCCTCGGAGAAGTGTGCATCATAAATCCGAGCCTGTGTGGACACTAACACGGGGGTGGTGAGATACTGCATGGACGACAACATAACATGATGCACATCTGGTATTGACGAAATATCATCATGTGGTATCGCCCAACCCTACTAACATTACTGAGACAGGAAATCTGCGTGGCAGACAGAAGCACTAAAAGCTAAGCATCAGTGCACACACACACACACACACACATACACACACAAACACACACACACGTGCACGCACAAGGTGGCTCAAAACAAAAAGCCAACCATGTTGCTGAATACCAGAGCACGACTCGAGCGTGATCCTCACCAGGCTCATCCTTCGTCTCCTGTGTAATCAGCTGTGGGGGCATTACTGGAGATTTTTCTAATCTCCACGCAGGACATGCACGCGCCACGCGAGCGGTGCGGATCTGAACCTGCAGCCTGCCTGGGATCTAAATCTCTTCATCCGCTTTATTATTAGGAAACATGGGAGCGCGCAGCCTGGTGGATTAGTCGAACCCGAGCGGCTCAGGATGTTTGTGGGAATGATATTTAAAAATAAATAAATAAATAAATAAACGAACGAACGAATGAATAAATAATATAAACAAATAAAAACCTGCGTTCTTTGTTCGTCTGTGAGTCACCGGTAATTTCCTCCACACACTGTCATTATCTGTTAAAAAAACAAACAAAAACAAAACAAAAGCAAGAGACGCTAAAAGGATAGGAGGGTGGACCAAAGGTCGGTCCGACACGCGATTCTGCCTTCATGCTGTGGAAGCTCTGCATTTCGCTCTGAAGATGGATGAATGTACGTCAGCCTTCGGCTTGAAATTCAGTGCTGGTTATCTTAAAAAAAAAAAGAAGAAGAAGAATAAAAACCACTCGGAGAGAGTGATATGAGGAAAATATCATCCTGCAATACTCAGGGTGAACTAACCCTAACCCCAGGGTCATGACATTAAGACCTTAAAAGTGCAAGGTCGGCACATTTTTGGTAAATTAGGGGATTGGGGATATGAAAAAAAAAAACCATCATGATGCTTAGACATTTCTCTGATGTGCCTCAGAATACAGGGAACCCCCGCAATATCGCGGATCACCAGCCTTAATATATATATATATATATAAATAATAAAATAAATGTGACTGCGCTACTTCGCGGATTTCACCTGTGGCGGGGGGTGGGGCGCCGGAACGTTAGCCCCGCGATAGGTGGGGTAGGTTTCATAATGAACCGCAGGAATTGATAGCAAAATAAAAAACAATCTGCTTGCAATCAGTTTGTTGTTGGTACAAAATTATACACAATCCCTAGAACAGAGACAGGTACTGGGACAATACCACTGACGTGACATGGATATGACCACAAGGTTAAGACTATACACTAGGCTGGATACTTGATCTGAGCTTTAGTTTAGCACTATGAAGATAAAAAAAAAATAAATAAAAAACAGGCTGGCTCGATGACCCACAATGCATCAGCTGCGTCCCTCGGTGCTGACACATGCTAAACACACAGGGCTGTCTGACTGCGCATACCTCGCATTGTTCCCCATCTGCTCTGGCTGTACATCTCGGCATCGCAGCCAGAGGGACGGAAGCTGACCCCGGTTAGCTGCGCTTGCCAAGCAAAAACCCGACTGTCAGACGCAAGCAAGGTCAGGAAAGAATGCTGGGAAGTCTCAGTGGAGTGTGCCAAAGCAAGGGGACGCCAAGCAGGATAGCGACCCGTGATGACCTTTACCAATGGAAGGTGTACATCGCGACCGTGCTGAGATCAACCAAGATCGTAACCTGGAGTTAGGACCCCGGGGGTAGAATCGGACTTTGGGAAACTGCATTTCTGGGTCCTCCAATCATATTTTTTTCGGTGGCTGGTAGATAGATGAATTAGTGACCGTGCAAGACAAGAGCAGTGGAAAGTGCGGCTTGACAAAGAAATGCACACAAAAAAAAGAAAAGAAAAAAAAAAAAAAAAAAAAAAAAAAGGACTACCAGAACCGCAACCAAGGATAAGGAAAGAATGGAGGGAAGCGATTATTCTTTGCCATCAGACAGGAATAAGGCTCAAGATGGAGGCTGGGCCAACATTCTCTAATGTAGATTAGGACCACTAAAAGATTCCCTCGGTTTCAAAACTAGGTTTAGACTAGACAAGTATTATCCCGACTTAAAGCCTGGCCACGATGCTGAAACAAAGATCTCAGAAACTCTTGGTTCTCCGGAAAGATCATCTTGGGATGCAAGGTAGAAAAAGGAACGGAACCTGGTGCTCCAAGCAAAAATGGACCACCAGGTGTAGTGCGCAAAAGGGTCAGGAAGGAAGGGAAGAAAGCTGTTCTTCATGCGACACAGATTGCCCCAAGACATGGCAAGACGAACAGGCGCTTAACCAGTCGGAGAGCTGGTCTCAAATTAGATTCAGCTCTGGAATGGAATTAATTCTTGACCCAATTAATTCTCCGTCAAATCTTCTTTCGCTGCGAGGTAGCAAAGATAATGCATACTGATGCTTGAGAAGAAGACTGGACCACCAGAACTGCAGGGAAGCACCAAACAGTGGAAGGAAGATGTTCTTCATGGAATCAGAGGAGAAACCATGAAAATGAGAAGTAGTGCAATTCAAGACAACCTTCAATCAAGTAGATTATTACCTTAAAATCAATAAAAGCCCATGACCGGTCTGTGGATGGTCAACAGGTCAGTAGCTTGAGAAAGACGTTCTACTTGGTGCCTTTACAAGCCAAAGAACCTCTCTAAAGGTTCTAGATGGAACCGTTTTCCTGCTCAAAACCAACCCCAATCCATCCTTTGTCTATCTGAGCTCGAAAACAATGCTGGATGCAAATCATGTTATTCTTCCAAAGCTCTTTACAATGAGGCCCATTTTACTCATTTTGCTCAGATTAGCCGAAAGCGACCTTTGGACAACTGAGCCTGCACACAATGCTGGAAAAAGAAACAGACCATCCTGGTCCTCCAATCACATTTCACCCCACCAAAGTTCTTTACAATGAAGCCCATTATTTTCCACACAAACCTTTCCAGTGGGGGCCAAGTTTCCAGCGAGACTAGGTTACCTTGATGCTAACCATAAGATGCGACACGGTAAAAAAAAAAATCTCGAGAAAACAAAAGCCCCAAAAGGTGAAAAACAAACCCAGAATAGTACCCAGAATCTCGTCACCAAACGTTAACTTTGGTTAGACGCCTTCGGAATCACCGAGGCTTCCTCAAACACGAGTCGTGTTTAAAGAGGAAACACGAGGCCTTTGTGAGAGAAGAGATCAAGGGCTTTTGCAAAAAAACCACCAGCTGTTGCAAGCTATTGCAGGAAAACAGTAAGTGCACAGAGAGAGAAGGCTGCGAAGTTTTGTTAAGGAGGTCAATTCGATACATCCTGTTCATGGTGCAAAGCACTTCAAACAGGTTACATAAACATTCAAAGACGCTACACCAACATGGCGACGGACGTGCTATTAATGGCGCCCCATTTTCCCCACTGGTGGGCTGTTTCCCCAACCCCCACTTTATTAAAAGATGACATGACTTGTTCATGCATCGAGAAAGCTCACGTGATGTGCTGTAATGAAGAACATGGATATGGCGTCCCAGGAATTAGCTTGACGTTCAGGTGATATTCATGAACACAGGAATATGCACCATGCCGTAATTCATACATGCAAATGAAATAAGGACAAAAAAAACCCCAAAACAACAACAACGTAGAACACGTTTTTAACCCTTGCTTCCTCCAAACACACCTGATAAGCCCTCAGATGTCATGCAGAGTGTTCAGAAGTACAGCTGAGGACTCTGGATTCAAACTCTGGGCCCGACGTTGGACCTATTTTCAGCGCCGTTCTCCAGAGTTAGGGTATTTTTGGGTTTTATTAAGCAGTGGCAGATCGATTCCACACAATGGAACATGACCTTTCACAAAGACTAGGAAAGTAACAACCGAATGACTCACATTGACCGCAGTGCAGGATCTGAGTGGAAATACCGCCGTGAAACTTCCAGTGCAGGTCATGCTGACTTTATAATGTAGTCTATTGATTCCAGCTTCCTTCCTTTGCCAATTTGGAGTTCAAATATCAGGTCCAACAATACAGAACCTTTCTAACCATCCGGGAATCACTGGGTTCTGGTAGTTTATTGTTGGTACCATCATGGTACCAAATTTCTTTATTCTGGAAATTGGAAATGTTTTATTTATTTTTTTTTTTTTTTGGACATAAAACGCTTGGTGAACGAACCTGATCTCGGATTACGCCAAGATCCGCACGGTCCAGGTTCTCCTTCCACAAACATCCCAGCAGGTGGACTTAACCTGCCACCAAAGGGTTCCTGGGATACCCCCCAGATCTACCGCAACCCTGACTGGGATAACACCCCTCCAGAAGATAAGCATTTGATCATATTTACCGCACAAGGGGGATCCGTGGAATTAATTTTCCTAGGGTGCAAAAGTTTGCACACCCTTACTCTCGGGTATATCACTGTGCCAATAATCTCCTGCAGAACACTGGAGGGGAACGGGTGTTTCAGAAAAAAATAAGACAGGGTCTTCGCAGAAGAATGATCACATCGGTTTTTAAAATATATTTTTTAATTTAAACAGTTGAAGCTACGGATAGACTTTATACCTTGGCAACTTTGTAAGTGTTACAATTACCATATGCTGCCTGTTGCTCGTGTAACCATGTTTGTTACAAAGCATATCAGTTTGAGAGTTTTGTGCTGGAGTTTAAATCAATTTAACTTCATTAGAATTTGACTCATGTGCCTAGGAAGCAAACAACAACAACAACAACTATTATTTTTTGTATTTATTATAAATATTATTATTATTGTTATTATTGTTGTTGTTGTTGTTGTTTGCTTCCTAGGCACATGAGTCAAATTCTAATGAAGTTAAATACAAAAAATTATAATAATAATAATAATAAATAATATAAATAAAAAAAATTAAAAAATAATAGACTCGACGGCTGAAACCCAATTCCCTCCATCCTCCCTACCCACGCGCCCTACATGACGCATAAGACAACAAGCTTCACTAGTGCACTACATTACCAGGAGCTCGCAATTTGGGATTCAGCCTTGTAAAGGAAGCTAAAAACTGTCGGTACCTGGTTTATTTCCCCCCCTTTTATCGAAAAACACTTCATTTGTGTGTAAAAAAACACCAAACAAACAAAAAAACCCCACAAAAACAGGAAGTGAATTAATTTTCAGTATTAAATACCTGCCAAACAACAACAACAACAAACAGGGGTGTAGCCTGTCTAACAAAACAAAACGAGAAAAAAAGAAAGAAAGAATGAAGGAAAGATGGAGGGACCTACCGGTACACCTGAGGATAGCAGGCAGTCATGTAGAGCTTCAGGACATGAATTTGAGGCAGTGCGGTGAAGTAAAGTGGCAGGAGGAAAAGGTTTCAGGTGAGGCGAGGTGACTAACGGGCAGCAGTCACTCACTCGTCTCCATGCAACACTGGCACTATCAGCTGCGCGCGCCGGACCTCACCTTTTATACAAGAGGCGTGGCCCTGCGCGGAAGCCCCGCCCCCTCGGTGCAGAATATTCATGAATGGCAGTGTGTGAATAAAGAAGGTGAC
>JAQLOM010000037.1:26091851-26103100 GCA_030068315.1 Chrysichthys thysi | reverse complement strand
CATCCCATTGATTGAAAACACCTGACTCTAATTTCACCTTCAAATCACCTGCTAATCCTAGACGTTCACATACTTTTTATATATGCATTATACTTTTTACTTTTATTTTCTGTGAAAACCAGGAAGTGCTCTGGAAAAGCTTTCACCCTTGTGGAAAACATACCCACTATTACGAAACGCCAACACTGGACACTCCTTCCAGAAATGTCAGATACCAAAGCGTCTTCTTTCAGAAATTCTAAATAAATCTTCTGCCAGTCGAATTCCATCGGCGTTCGATCTTCCTTCTCTGCTGAACGAAGGTTTTTAAAGTTCATATGGAACGCGCACTCACTCACTTTCCCTCATACACACAGAGGAACCAGTCCAATCAATCCCCGGAGGTTTAAAGTGACAGATCTGAGCACACGTCTCCGCGACGTCCTGGTGCTTCGAGTCTGGCTTAGCCGGTCGAGTCACCAGCCCGAGGCTCGTATCTGTCTCAGAAAAATCTCCCGTCCGTTCGACGTACAAATCGTGACATTTGAAGAGAAAGAAACACTGATTGGATGTGATTACACCCTCTCTGAGGCAATTGCGCGCTGATTGGCGGCCGTTCACGCGTAATAAATTTGCCCCTCAGTTTAAAATAACAGGTATTATATTTGACACACACACGTACGCTTACATGCACCAAGGACGGCGTGTTACACTACACATGAGGGTTTGTCCGTGGTCAACTGGTTAAGCAAACAGAAAACCCACTTATCCTTTTCCCTATCAGTGCACCCCCAGTGTGAGCAAATCAAGCGAACACCCCGGACCATGTAATCAGTGTGTGTAAGAGCAGCATTTCAATTAGAACTATAGACAGTGCTAAAACGCCAAACGCAACTGATTACACCATTAAGATATCATCACTGACTCCCAGATTGTTGGCCTTTCTTCTCCGTACTCACGAGAGATTAGCATAATTGGAAAGTGCTACTGATGCTTTCATCATTACAAGCCGAATTCCTTTCCTTCTCCTCAGGAAAATGTCTGACTGTGACAGAGAGCTGGTTTCGTATGGAGATTTGCCCACATCTTTGGTTAGAAAAAATGAAAAATAAAAACTTACGGGAAATTTGCCCCCTCTTAATACGGGCGCAAAATGATACTTTATACATAATGTTTCTTATTTGCTTATTTTGCAAACTGTGTCAGGTTGGATCAGCAATTAATTTGAAAAAAGTGAAAAAAAAAAAAAAAAAAAAGGTTTTAAGACCAAAAAAAAAAACCCTGACTATCAGCTGATGTTGATACCTATGCAATAAAAAAAAACCCAAAATCATAAGAAATTCAAAAATGCAATGAGGGCGGCACGGCGGTGTGGTGGTGAGCACTGTCGCGTTCTCACAGCAAGAAGGT
Organism: Chrysichthys thysi; assembly: GCA_030068315.1. Taxonomy (NCBI): domain Eukaryota; kingdom Metazoa; phylum Chordata; class Actinopteri; order Siluriformes; family Claroteidae; genus Chrysichthys; species Chrysichthys thysi. Next base: position 26,101,711 of record JAQLOM010000037.1, on the reverse strand, counting down.
CCTGGGTTCGATCCCCGGGGTCCACCTGGGCGCCTTTCTTTCTGTGTGGAGTTTGCATGTGCTCCCCGTGTCCGTGTGGGTTTCCTCCGGGTACTCCGGTTTCCTCCCAAAGTCCAAAGACATGCACAGAGGGGTTTAGGCTAATTGGCGTCTCGAAATTGCCCGTAGGTGTGAATGTGAGTGTGAACGGTTGTCTGTCTCTGTGTGTGGATTGGCAACCTGTCCAGGGTGTAACCCCGCCTTTCGCTGAAGTCAGCTGGGATTGGTTCGCGACCCTGAACAGGACTAAGCGGTAGAAGGTGAGTGAGTAAAATAAAATGATTTTTTTAAGTGAATCACTGAAATTTATGTCTAAAAAAATCTAACTGAAAACTTTTTTTTTATTCCAATTAAACTTTCACACAAAGGTCACATACTGCAAATGTATGTATGTAAGTATAACAAGGTGTAAATTTGTAAATTTTATGAAACTCAATCCTAACTATAATACAAGCATGTGTCTCTGAATCCACGAATGCTTTTCTAAGACAAGAAATCTTTCCCACTGTAAGTATTTCCATATCACTGATGTGAGAGCAACTCCGACACGCTGTATTTCTTTTCTCATAAGTTAGCGTTAACTTTAGCCTCTGGTGGCTACTATTGGGAACACGTGGCCTGCATTAACGTGCTTTGTTGTCGCAAATGTGTGACGTTGATTTCCAGGTATTTGACTTGGTTTTTTCCCCTCTGATATCTGATCCACCAGTTCTCCAGGGTGCCTGGTGGTCAGCCTTTGGCCCATGGAGCCTGACTGGGCTCACCACCTGTGAGACGGGCCATAGGGGTCGGTGCAATGTGGAATGGGTGGCAGCCGAAGGTGTTGGTGTGAGAAGCTGAAAGGAAGTCTGGGCCTCACTGCTTAGGTCCTGTGACGCGACCCCCCGGATAAACAGAAGATGATGATGATGACGATGATGATGTTCTTGTCATTTATTAATTATTAGGCTAAGATTATGATGAACCTGTGATTTCCCTTGAAACTGCACTACTGTCAGAGCTGCTTCCTAAAAAGTCATAATCGAGAATTCAACAACGCTGTGATGAAGCAATCAGAAACTGAGTAATGTGTTACTAAATAATGCATGGCAACAAAGGTTTACTTAAGTGATGAACTTTTCCCCCGAGGGAATTCTGAAATCTGAAAGCCCATCTATCTATTCTACACTCATGCAACATTGATGGGACATTTAACAAGCGAGAGCAGCTTTGTCGGCTTTCACGCAAGAAACTGTAAGAACAGCTCCAAGCACCATCCATACCCCCTTACCGTAAACGTGAAGAAATGTACAGGGGAAAAAGCCTTTAGGTCACAGTTCCTGCCAGCCTGCGGTTTTAACCCCCCTTTAAAGGAAGCCAGACTTTATGATTATGTAAATAACACCAATATTCGCATACTGGCTCCTGATAGGCTCTTTGATTTTATGATGCATTATATCAGGTGCAGAATTGTCACATCTGATGGTTAGAAAGGTAATTTTATAGTACGTTGCTGTTTCTATAACCAACAGCTCATTCACAGGGACCTCTGTAGACAAATATTTTATATATATATATATATATATATATCAAAAAATGGTTCAAAAAAGGTAAAAAACAAACAAAGAAACAAACAAACAGCTAGATGAACAAAAAGCAGTAGATATTTTGATACGTTTCCTGTAAGGATATGTCTGACGTTTATGGAAGGAGTCTCCAGTGACAACAATAAGAAGAGTTTACACTTTTCAATTTCTTGGTTTAAGCTATTTTCTTTGTTTTGTTGTATTAACTTTACTTTACAAGAGAGAAAATCTAAGAGAGGTTGATAGATGTTCCATGTAATAACAGATACTAACTTGTTTTATGGATGTTGCATATTATTAATTGCTAGAAAACTATAAAGTGATAAAAAGAAAGGTTCTATTTATTTATTTATTTATTTATTTATTTTTTTTGGGACAATTCATCAAAAATCACCATCGTGATAATACAGTACCAGTCACACCATAGTACCGTAAATTCCCCTGAAATAAGCGTAACAGTTCGGGCGTAATACCGCACGTCCCCAAGTCTTTCATTCCGGTCACATGTTACGACTAACTCTAAAAGGATTTCCAACAAGGAAATATTTTTTTGCACACTTTTACACACATTTAATTTGATTCCCCCAAAGGGACGCAATAATGAAAAAGACATTTTAGAAAGTTCAGAGCAGGCTTTAAATAATTAACTCATCTCTTTTTATAACAAAAAAAAAAAGCACCAGGGCTACACAACCACTCACTATAAATCAACGCTGAAGACCAAATTAGAGTCGTAATTAGTTGACACATCAGCGCGGAAAATCCTGAACGTTTTCACCTCGCAAAAACACCCAAGCTTTCGAGAAAACATTCGCAATTTCTGAAAGGCACGGCTTTCAGACCTCACATCACATGTATCAAATAAGATGAACTCGACGAATTTCTCCCTCGCCAAGCTGCACGGATATACGCACCCCTGCGACGCTAATGGGAAGCCGTCAATCACGTGCAACAGAAATGTGACCTGTGCAACTCGCTGATGCAAAGTATATATCCCAGGCTCCTGGTGCATAAATCTTGCTCGGCTGATTGCTGTAAATCAAAAACTTGTGACATGCCTTTGAATTGATGCCAGATGGAGCCTAATTTAAATTACTGTGTGAAAATGGATTGCATGGGAGCACAAGAAAGGCGGGGGGCGGGGGGGGGGGCTGTTCTCAAGCAGCATGGGGAGAAAAAAAAAATAATCAAGGAACAGCCACCTTCTATACGTTCACAGCTTGTCAACAAGGTGACCGTAGTCCTGACAGGAAGTGCGTTAGAAATCAGGATATAATTCACATGTCGGTCATTAGAGCGCTAGCTGTCGTGATCCATAGCTCACAGTAATTGGCCCATCTAAAACCATTACTGTAGCCTTGCATAAATATTTCATGAGCTTGAATGAGAGGAAACGTGCGCGGCCTTGGCAGATGAATTGCCGCAATCCAGATGGATTTGCTGTATCGCCCGTGTTATTCTTCCCAAGTCTAAATCGTCTTTGGTGACGCCAATCTGTCAAACATGCATCCACGATGGCGGCGAGTTTGTCCCTTTGGTTGGTCGTCATGAAGACTTGGATATTTTATTAATTGTGTGTGTGTGTGTGTGTGTGCGTGTGCATCAGCTGACCGGAAATGTAAAGACAAGATCTATATGAGGCCAAAGCAAAGGAAGGTTTTTTATTTCCTGAAGTATGGGAGAAAAATAACAGCACATCCGGCACAAGTTATTCCTTTTATACCACAGCAATTTGCCACCACCAGGTTATTTATTTGTATTATTATTATTATTATTATTATTATTATTATTATTATTATTATTATTATTTATGAATGAATTAATGATGCATTGTATTCAAAAAACAAACAAAACTGGGCACACTATTGTTCTTCTCAAGTTTTATGCTTATTCTGATTTTTATTATTCCGTTCACCTGTTTTTTCCACCCCCTACTCCTCCTAGGGCTTTCGAGCTAGAGACACCGTTCAAACTCTGAGACGTCCGTGCCGATCCGGGCATGATGGCTTGTTCAAATGGGTACATTACCCCTTGTCGTTTGTTCGGTATTCCCATTTTTCTGCGAAATTCCACAAAAAAAAAAACCCGGCGCTCTCTAGGACCTTGAGGAATCATTTGTGTGCTTGCTGCTTGCAGCATTTGAGCTCGCACACTTTGCATTTTCTTTGCGGAAATGCTGTCGAGTGAACGTTTGTGTCTTTGTGTTGGCTGGTTTTAGTTGCGCAGTTGTTGAACTTTGTGTTGTAGTGTTGTTACATTAAGGGCTAAAATGTCGGCATCGGAAGGAGGCGGCAAAAACATGAACACGGAGCCGTGGGGCGGCTTTCATGACAACATTATGGTTCAGGTAAGCGAGCTGAGCAGCCACTTGGGGCTTTACAGGTTTCCGAGTCTTAAACGTTGGTCCTCGGATTTATAAAGTCACTTTAATCTGGATGTATTTTCAGCTCCGAGTCGAAATGAGCTCTGTGTTGTCGTCTAACCATAAACACGCTCTTCATCCTTAAAACCTGCCCCGAGTCTCAAATGGCTCCCTACTCCCTATACATGTGCACTACCTAGGGTGTGAGAAAAGCCTGCTTGTTCAGTAAAAAGGCGTTTGAGACTCGTCCTGTGTCTGGTCTACGTAGTTAGGCTGTCAGCTCGCAGGTTGGCCAACAAGATGATGTGTTTATTAGCGTACTTGCTGCTGCTGGCAACATTTCAGCAAGCACTCTTTGCATTTTCTCTGCGGAAATGCAGTCTAGCTATTATTATTATTATTATTATTATTATTATTATTATTATTATATGTCCTATATAATGTAATAATCTCCAGATCTCAAGGCAGGGCTTTAATGAAAGGAAGGAAGTACGTCTCTTCACAAGCTATTCAGACGATAAAGGCAAATGTGGGCCTACAGGGTTTTAGAAAGGTTTTCGATCACATTAAGAACAATTTTTAATGCTGATTTTACTTCATCACCCTGTTAATATCTTCACACACACCATTTAATCATTTGAGTGCAAATTTGTTTGCACTCTGCAGTACTAAAGGCAGTAGGAATGAAAGAAAAAAAGAAAACTGCAGTATTGTTCAAGGGCGTTAACGATTTTTCTAATATGGTTCAATTTTGAAAAAGTGAAAAATACGTTTTAATAACTGGTATCCCAAGAGCAATTGTCTTCCTTTCTTTTCTTTTTTCTTTCTTTCTTCATATAAATAGGAATCAAAGTTGGAGTTGGAGGAAGCAAATTGGGTGATTGTTGTTAATAATAAGTTCTGCTATCTCTCAGGAGAAAGGCAAAAAGATAATCATCACATGGCGTTTCCAAAATCATGGAGAGGAAAGTGGTTTTTGCCCAACAATCACCGTGGATCATCAAGACATATTTTTCACTCCATTACCACGGTGCTTTCGTTTACATCGTTTCACTGGCCATCCCCTCACTGATGGACATCTAACGTGGAGTGATGTGATGTGATACAGACATACAGAGGAGACAAAAACAGCCTGTGAGCCCACTCGCATGTTTATTCCCCCAACAATTTTCTTTCCTTCCCACCCACCTTGAGCTCTTGGAGTGCTTTGACATCAACAACTATAAACATGCTCCTAAACACCCAAGCGATCACACTTCCCCCTGAGAGAAATCGCCTCCCTGCTGATGTGATTGTCACACGGTGCCGAAAAACACCGATTTTAGCGATGTGACATTTTCCTGAGCACGTTCCCTTGATGTTGATGATCATTCGAAGGAAAATGTCATGCACTTGACAGTTATGCATAAAGACATATCATACAAGTCCTGTTCTGTGAATGGTGTGATAAATATTCATTACAACGACAATATACTGTAGCTAATTCAAGGGTTTTTTTTTTTTTTTTTGCTAGTTACCTAGTACATAGTGTAGTTTCTGGAGGTAAATATTCCCAGTGATGTCTTCAAAAGTAAACGGACGCCATTGTTTTTGAAAAATGTATTTCTCGAGACTTCCCTCTAGCTGCTCGGCCGTGGTACCCAAGTTGATGGAGATCCATCACAGAAGTACTCCGACTCACTTGGAGTCGCTCTGCGACATCAGGAACCTTACAACTCGGATTTATTTCACGAACAGTCCGCTCGACAGGCTGAAGACCCCTGTCCGAGGGCGCGGGTCGACCTGAGCGGGACGCTGTTGATTCCTTTCCTTTGTTTTTGAATTGTCCAATCACTCTGTTGACTGGAACAGGAGGAATCCCAAACTTTTGTGCGATCATACGCTGGCTAGGTCCACCCTCAGACCGACCCACAATACGATGCCCTCGTTGGAAATCACACACCTCTTTGGCTTCCGGTGTTCGCCACATGGCGAGTCGCTCTAAACAATTTATATCCAGTAATCTGACGTGAACAATAATCAGATATTAAGACATTTGAAGCACCAGGCGGTGTCCGCATAGATAAAACCGTGGAATTAGGGGTGTCTGTGTACTTCTGAGGTATATCTGTGTGGATCATCCTCTTGATATTTAATTGATAAAAACACATAAATTGATGTTTTTCGAGTGCACATTTTGGATTCAAACTCTGTAGCTATATAAGCGAACATGGACACTTTACTGTTTTGAATTCGGTCCTTGAATATTCGACATTCGCTTCACATTCATCAGGGAAGCATTATTCTGTCTTCTCTTCATACACGCATGCAGAGTGAGCGGTTCGGTGCGCTTTGCAAGGTCACGAAAGGTTGTTCTGAACCTCTTTACAAGAGATTCAAGAGATTTTTTTTTTTTTATTTGCCTGAATTAAAATATGAATAAATGACAGGCACAGGAAGCGACACATGCACTGCGGTGCTGAATTCCGACAGATTTCGGCACAGCCATTATTTCCCCAATGCGCGATTTTTGTTTGTTTATTTATTTATTTATTTATTTTACTGATGCATAAACTCGAATGAGCCCTATGACATAAAATACTCTATTTTATTTCACTGAAGGTCAGTAATGTTAATGTATTAAATGATAAACGCATTAACTCACCCTGTTTATCATATTATTCTGCAGGTTACTTTAACGAAAGCACAAAATAATTGTAAACTTTGAACATCTGAAGGTCGTGATTTATTTAGCCAGGAATAAAACACCCGGGGCTGTGCTGTTGTAGGAAAATAATCAGTGTGATAAAGCTATTGTTATTGTTCCAGTCACCACCCTGAAGTTGAAGTCTTATAGGGCTTTTATACTGCAAGAGTTACAATGCCGCACGTTGTTAAACATTCTGAACGTCTGTAATGGCGTTTTCCCGGTTATCACTTGTGTTATAGCAGCTATAAACAGTCGTTCCCTGACTGGCCTCTAATTTTTCTCTCTTGGCGTTAACACACCAAGACGAGGCAGTTTTTCAAACTACAGAGAGACCAAAACCGCGTAACCTCCTCTGTCCTGAAGAGGAAGGGAATTGTAAAGTTACAGCTTTACATCTGGCTCTGGAACTGGAGACTCCTTCCATCCATCCAAGGTTAATTGAAATAAATGTCGTTCACCATATTAACAATAGTTTGACAAACATCTGAAACAGAAATGCTGTGCTTGTTAAGTCTTCTGTGTCGAGAAGGTGCCTCCTTGACTCATCATCTTTTTAGCCCCCGAGGAAGTGTTGGTTCATCACAGTCATAGATGCACCATCCTTCAGGATTGAATCATATAATCAGACACGACAGAAGGAACAGAAAACTCTTCCGGCTCTATAAATCCAGTTCAGGGCACAAATACTTCTGGGGTTGTCAAAATTATTGCTTTGGTGTGCTTTTTTCTCCCCTAAACCCCAAAACTCATCTCCTTGTCCACGAGTCACGAAAGATAACCCACGCCTCGGCGGATACTCGATCGAAAAACTCCGAGCGAAAAACTCATCCGCTATGGAAAATATTCAAACCTTAACCTTGCATTTAGAAGAACGACCTATCGAGGACAAGCTGCAGGGATAGACTCTGTGACTGGGAATCTTTCTTTCCTGAGATAGGAGGAAGATCGTGCATTAAAAATAAACGAAAGGAGTGGGAACGAGGCGAGCCGCCTAAAAATGCGGACGTACAGAAAGAGAAACAGATCCCTGGTACGTGCACGCCTTCAGATCATCAACTCTCCCAAATCTTTACATATAAGAACTTCTTATTATAAATAAATGCATTAGACTTACTTAAAAAGAATAAGCTAAGCATGACATTGTAAAGCTAATCAGCTCTGGCGAAAAGATCCGATTGGACAATTGCATTTTCGTAGGAGTTCAATATTTAGAAAATTTCATTATACACTATAGAGAACAACTGGTGACCATGGAAGGCAGCCATTTCATTTTATTTGTGGCAATTCCTCCGAGCGGATGCCTCCTAACGGATTTTTAGTATCAAACCAACATGAAAGGTTGTGATAAAATCTGGAGGTCTGGATATAATGAATAAAAACTGGACTGAAATTGGACACTCACTTGGATCAGATAGAATGGAGTCTGTTTTGGGCAGGAACTGGTCACAGCGGATGCCCTGGAAGCCTTCTTTACACCTGAAGGAAACAGAAGGAGAGTGACGCATAAGACAGGATGTATTCAGTTGCGGTTATGGCTCAAGAAGTGAAAACTGTTCTAAAAAAAAAAAAAAAAAACATCACAAACTACACATGAAAATAAGTGTTAAGTAAGAAATTGCCAAGCGACTGGCAAATCCTGAAATAAACGTACGATTTCTCGACATCCCTCAGAGCGACCGCGGTAGATGTGTTAATTTAATTCCTTTGCTTCTTTAAACAGGAAAGCACATCTGGCCCTTATAAAGCACCAGAATTCCATGAGAAATCACCAGCTACCCCATGCTGAATAATTTATTACTTCCAACACTGCAGCTGACAGAGCAGTGTTGTGTGTCAGTTAACGTCATCCTCTGGGAAAATGTGAGGCTGTGAGCAGACACAGCGGTGGATCGAGCCCTAGCTAGGATCATATGCTACATCCCCCCCCCCCCTAATTTTGCATCAGCAGTTTGGGTGTGACCTGTCCATAGCTTAGCACCAGCAATTTAAACAAGGTCATTCACAAAAATACAGTGCGGCTTCTTCCCAGTGACCAAATCCGCACAAAACTCAAACCATATTCTTACGTAATAATTACAATCATATATAAATATTCAGATAACAAGTTAAAGGACAAACACTAAAGATGCTATCTTGTGATCTATGTGATGTTCATCCTTAGTTCCTGCCTGGTTAGGATTACACTGTACGTTTCCAGGGGAAAATCTTTAGGGTTCGTATGTCAACGACAATGCAAGTATGCTTTAGGCCACACCTACTTTACAGATACAGCTATTTGGAGCACTAAACAGACACATAGTGACATTCAGACTGATAATGCCATGACACTAGTCCGGTTACCTTGCAGTAATGCACACGGTCACGTAATCTCCCAGGAGCTTGAGCTGCTCTGTACTGAGTGCTGACTAGATTTAAAGCCGATCAAGGTGAGGAGTCAGGGTGGCGTTTGAGACGAGGCCGTCTGAGACGAGGCCAGTAATTAAAAAGGATTGAGTGAAGGTGAAGAAGAACGATGCAATCAGACCTCCCTGGTCATTGGAGTATTAAGTCATTGCTTTGAACTACAAAGTGCACAATATACACTAAAAAACGACACATTATGCTCTCCACACTATGTGCTACAACAAAAGCCCTACATACTAAACACAACATATTAACACGACGCACTATCCACTACACATTACAGATGATGCACTACACATTGGACAGTATGCACTGCATACTCTTGACTACACATTACACACTATGCACTACCCACAACCATGTCACACTATGCACAAAGCACTACACTATGCCCTAAGACTACACAATACACACTACGCACTACACACAGTTATGCACTCTGCATTGCATGTATATTACACGCTACATATTATACACTATGTCCTTCACACTATCAACTGTGTATTATACACTATACACACTGCACTATGCCCTTCACACTATCAATTGTGTATTACACACTATACACACTGCACTATGCACTTAACACAATCAACAGTGTATTACACACTATACACACTGCACTATGTCCTTCACACTATCAACAGTGTATTACACACTATACACACTGCACTATGCACTTCATACTGACTGTGTATTACATACTGTACACACTGCACTATGCCCTTCACACTGACTGTGTATTACATACTGTACACACTGCCCTTCACACTATCAACTGTGTATTATACACTATACACAC
>JAQLOM010000037.1:26064260-26084798 GCA_030068315.1 Chrysichthys thysi | reverse complement strand
TTTTTCTATAATTAAGGTGATTTTAATTTTATTCTATGTTTTATGGTCACACATAAACCCATAATACACTTTAAAAACATGTTTTAAGGCTGAAACACATTCACTGGATTTACTCTCATTTCAATGGGAAACACTGATTCGGGTCGCGAACAAATCAGAGTCTCGGAACGAATGGTACTGGTACGACGGCATATTAAAACGCTGGAGCGTCAACATAAACCCGTGACTGGCAGCTGCCCTGATGGAGAAAATTATTGAGCACCTTCCGACCAATCAGGATAGCGAATTCAGCAGCATGCTGGGAGAAATATAATAGGCTCACAGCTCATAATGGCCGTGGATCTATCTTACGGTCCCAGTCGAGCGCCAAAGTCATAAGTAATATCCAAGTAAATTGGCGTGACTGATGTCGAACCCATACTTTCAATCTTTGAAGCTGGAAAACCCAACCAAAATGACGAGAAGCCTTTTCCAATCCAGATGATTAAAAGAGTTTCCCAGTGCCCAGGACCAGAGAAGCTCTGTAGGTGTTTGAAACTAATGGAGGCTCGGCATGCTTTAACGACGGACGCGCAACGAGTGGTCTTTTCGAGACATCTGTTTGAAAGCCTACAGCTTTAAGTATTCAGCGAGATTATCCTGCTAATGGCTATTGAGGTCAGCGAGGCGAATAAAGATACGGCAAGAAACAGCTCAGTAATTACAGCATGCATGTATTCCTTAGACAGAGATATGGGTTTTTTCCCTCTCTCTCCCCCTCACAGTCATTATCTGTTTTCTCTAAGCAGTTTTACTAATGTTAGAGTTGTTTCTGCATCCATAACTGAACTTGTTATGGGTGTCGTCTCCGAACCACCCCCCCCCCCCCTCCAATGTGTCGTGCTTAATTTACACTCGACAGCTAGGGCTTATTGAGTGTAAAGCTGAATTTGTTGCTCAGCAGAGAAGATATCGCTGGAATATCCGAGTCAAGTCAACAGCACAGTGTCTATTTGGTTGCATCTTAAAATGTCTGGCTTTTTTTTTTTTTTTTTTTTTAAATGAAATGCCGAAATAATGCTTCGGGTAACTTGACAAGTGTTCGAGGTTTCCATGTGGAACGAGGCTGCCCAAACAAACGTTCCAGACCTAACACGTTCATGCGTTCGTGCACAAGATGTTTCTCGGCATAAACAAAATACACTGACTGTGAAATACAATTCTGAAATAAATTCTCGCAATAAATCATAGGTGCGCCCCGAAGCGCATATGGAAAGCTTGTGTTATGCCGCTGTAAGTCAATTGATTAGGCTGAAACAGCTCTCGGCAAAAGAGATTACCGGCCTGAGTCGACATTTGCTCTGGGTCACTTAAAATCTTTCACCAAAGCAACTGTGTAGAAAGTCAGATATATGTAGAGTTAAACACACATCCACAATGTGTACACAACTCGCATGCTTGGTTATACAGATACGCAGATAAACCTGCACACCACAGTGTTCCTGAATTATCCATTCTGATTGGTCGATAGGTGACCGTTCGTTATCCGTAATCTATAACGGAAGATTGGAGAGAAGTTCCAGGTGTTAATCAAATCACAGGTTCATACTGGGGAAAGATTCTTGATATGCGAACTCGACAGCCAAAACACACGCGCGCACACACCTCCCATCAGGAGCGCCACCACCCAGAATTCATGGACGTGTATTGCCAGGGCAATGACACCAGCGACGACCCGGTCACCTCCTGCCTCCCCTTTCCTCTGTCCTGTGAGTCCGCCCCCTGTTTCTGATTGGCTGGGATAGTGTTCTGCGTCTCCCGTTTAAATCCAGGGTTGTGTATGAGCAACAGCAGCGCACACACACATACAGAAAGATGCAGGTCATTTATTAGTACCTTGAATACTGAAGGCTTCAGCAGGGGGCAGGTCTTTCTCTCATAAAGCTCCAAAGTTATGGAATAACATTCCAGTTAGTGTTCGGGACTCGAAAACAGTCTCAGTGTTTAAGCCACAGGCTGCTTATTAGGGGGTAGCTCCGGGGGTTTAAGACGTTGGACCACTGATCGGAAGGTCGGGAGCTCTGGATAAGGGCGTCTGCCAGATGATGGTAATGTGTGTCTACTTCGAGACATGCTTATAGATTAATGAGGTTTTATTTGGACCTTATATACCATGAAGCTGCTTTGTGACAATGCCCATTGCTAAAAGCACTATAGAAATAAAATTGAATTGAATTGATTTGATTTGATTGGTATTGATGACTTTACATCATCACGTCGGGTCTAACAACATGCAGAGGGACTTCTGTGGAACACGCCACATCACCAAAACATTCAATAAATAAAAACAAACATGACAGAAAAAGATAAATCCTGTGGGATTGTTGATATGGGGAAGTTTAACATTACTGGAAGGAGTCTCTAGGGTCAGTGTTTTGTAACAGTCAGACGTAAAGATCTAGGTCTGTTGTCCAACATGGGAAACGATTCAGGACATAAAGCGAGAGCGACACAAAGACACCAGTGAAACGGACGACTGTTCATGGAGGCGGCAATAAAAGGAACGGACTTGTTCCACAATATTAAATGCACCTGTGAACTGATTTGAAAAATTGTTGCTCTTTAAATAACTTCATCGTCCATGCTGTCACTGATCCCCCCCCCCCAACCCCCCACCCCCCACCAATAACAGCTCACGACCAAGCCTCCTGTCTCTGGCAGTAGTTCATGAAAGTCCACTCATCCTCACCTTTAAATATCACAGAATATTCACAGGAGGCTTCCCTCCGCAAGTCGTCCTTTTTTGTAACCACCACCACCACCTCCACCACCGAAACGTGCCGGGACAGGTATGAAGCAAGCCTCTCCCACTGTGAATGAATCACGAAGCTGAGATTACCCGGTCCGTGGGTGACTGAAGGAGGACTGATTCAGTTCTCTCCAAGCTACACATCACCCTCTAACTGGATATCCGCCTTCTTCTGAACCCTAATAGAGGACTGTGGGCTTTTATTACTGGTGCCGGTCCCTTCCCCTGGTGCTCCCAGTGGACTGACCAGCACGACACACACCGGAGGCAAAGCGGCCCGAAGGTCTCCTGTCAGTCAGGAGTGGAAATTGGCACTGGCGGCGCTGACAAAACTGTCTGAAAGGCCAAATAACCAGTAAAGACTGAATTACAGGAAAGTCTCAGGGGTCGTAGTCCTCTGAAAGCTGCACAGACGGAGAGGATGAAAGGGGACAGAAGCTGAAAATTAATTTCTCATCCTTTGTCGGCCTATTTTCATTCCAGCCTTTTGATAGCACCCTTTTAAACACAATCCACGTTGATTAAAAGTGTGAAAATGTGAAAAACTTTTACACCCAATTGACAGCCATTGGAATCAAATCAAGGAGCTGTCGTAGGCTAAAAGCTTGCACGGCACTCGCGTTTAAGACTATCTTGTCTTTCTTTTGTGATAATTCGGCGTGAAATGCTGTAATGTAGGCTGTCAACTGCTGTAAAAAAAATAAATAATAAAATAAAATAAAAAATATATATATATATAGAAAACAAAAGACGCGTACTCAAATATAAAGTAACGATAAAGTATTGCATACCTGGACTAGTGGACCGAAATCTTTAATCAGTATCAACAAAGGTGACGACGGCACGTTATGGATTAATACGACCGTCCCGACGATGCACATCACAAAAAAAAATGCAGTAAAATATTTTGCATATATACACCTCCCAAAATTCGACTTTCCCGACGACGTCCTGTATGTATTTTCATATTATTCGCTCCCCACCCCCCTTCATTTTATTTACTTATTTTTTAGTTATTTCTGAATCGCACATCAAACTGTATATACATACGGAAAGCGATAAATAAATCAACAAATATCGAGATAAAAATTTGTATAAGAATTTAATACTGAGAAGGGCCGGTCGACTAAAGTGGAGACACCCAAACGCAATAAGTCCACACCCAATATTTTTAACATCCGCCCCAAAAGGCAGTGCTTTCAGTGTATAGAGGTCATCGGCAAGGTCACACGTCATCCGACAGACTCGACTAGATTTTTGTCATCTGCTTCTTAAAAAGCAATCGAGCAAATACCCAAAGTCTCCCATCTCTCCGTTCTGTTTCTCTACCACCTCTGAATCCTCTATCCTCCTGGTTACCATGGCAACCATGTCTATACGTGTCGGATTAGTAATGCGTTCTCGGGCGACGTTATGAACCATCTTGTTACTGCCCCTCCTTGTTCAAGTTGTTGAAATGGTAAACCTAACACAGTGTGTGTGTCAGATTTTGGCACATATGGCCACGTTTCTATATTATATTATTATACATGTACTGTATATATATATATATATATATATATATATATATGCGCACATAAACACTTGCACTTGTCGAAATACCTCGCTTCAGGAGATTTAAGACCCTGTACTTTGAATGTAATCCGGTTTCAGCGTGACCGGGTGACGTTAAAAGGCCCCAGTGACTAACTTTAATTCGGGTTTTTAAAACGCAGGTGCACAACATATGGGAACAAAGATTTCACTTCATAACCAGAGGAGACATATGGCCTCCCAAAAACTAACCCAGAACACTCAACAGGCTTATTCCAGCTGGGTTTATGAGTAAAAGTTCAAGTTAATGACACAGGCCGCAAACCTTTCTCCAGGGAAATCCTCTTTCCACGTCGAGATCGAGTGGGTATCCAGCAGGAACGTGGCATAAGTGTGTCTTTCCTTGCAAACAGCAGCTGCGGGGAAGATCCCCAAGCTTATCAGCACTTCATATTTTATCAACGGCAGCTGTCACTGTTTCTAGAGCAAGGCTAGATGGGTCGCGAGGTTGTGGGGAAGAGTCCTCATACAGACGCACTAACCGTAGGGGGAAAAAACCCCAAAACAAAACTCAACAGATTTCTTGGCGCGTATTGAAAATGATTCAAAGGACTCCAAGTGTTAGCTTTTTCCTGTGGTTCAGCATGACCGATTTATGAAGGAAAATAATAATAATAATAATAATAATAATAATAATATCTACTACGCCGCCTCCTTCCGCCTGTTCCCTTCAGGGGTCGCCACAGCGAATCATCCACCCGTCTCCATCTAACTATTCTCTGCGTCCTCTTTCCTCACACCAACTAACCTCATGTCCGCTTTCACTACATCCATGAATCTAATAATAATAGTTATACATATTTTATATATTATTATATGGATTACTCATATATGTTTTTAGAAGACTCTGAATGCGAAGGTCTTTCCCTTGTAAATGATATCGTTGACGCGCACGGCTCTACATCTGGAAGCCAGGTTTACCGCGTATCGTCGGCCAACGGGGTTCTAATAAATAAATAAATAAATAAATAAATAAATACGTAAAAGAGAGACAAACTCTGATAGTCAGGATTGCAGAAAGAATACCTCCATTTACAGGTTAAAGTCACGCCAGGTGAATTAGTAATGGCAGCTAGCTGCTGTTTCCATAGCAGCACTAGCATGCAGCGTGAACCGTAGCTCTTCGGCACAATAAGAGGAGACAGGTTTGATTCTCCGGGGAGTGAACCTGCAACTCTGTGGAATACACGCCTCCCATCAAAAGCAACTCTCTGCCTGATGGATTCAGAAGCTGTTTTGATAAAAGCACATGAATGGAAAACAGTGGGGGGGGCGTAGGAGTCCCCTTGTGACATTCGACCTCTAGGTTTGCTAGCGAGGGGAGGTACTGGGTCTGCACTTGTGCATGTGAAAGATAAGTGATGCTGAAAGGCAGCGCTGTTGCAGGGGGAGCTGTTAATTAGCGGGAGTAATTGATGTTTTTCGTTTTCCGCGCGAAGAGGGGACGCTGTCAGAGTGCTTACGCCCAGGGAGAGAGACAGCGTGAAAGTGGATTAGTGGTGTTGGAGCAATTCGGGTGGCGTCGAGCTGTATGCTAAATGCTACTAACGACAGGAAGATTAGCTTGTGAACACAAGGCTACTGCAGATAGCAGCTCGACAGTTCGTCATCCTAGACCTGTTTATACACGATTAGCAAAAAGCAGTGCTTTATGAGTTATTTATTTATCTACTTTTTTTTATACGCAAAGAAAATCTGTGCAGAGCATGTTTCGCTTGCATAAGGTTGTTGCATAAGAGGTTGTTGGGGTTTTTTTTTTTTTTCACAGGAGACACTACCTACCCACAATGCATTTGCAGCGACATAGATGGGTGCAGAGTGACGTGAAACGTACTGGCATTTTCACGAGGGAAAAAAATAACAGAAATAATGAATTATTATAAAGAACTGAATAGCAGACTTGACCGATGAAGGAAAATCAATGAGATTATGAAAACAATGAAGGAATATTAAAAAAAAAAAAAAAGCAAAAATAAATGCTCTGTATAAATACACCTTTTTGAAAAAAAAAATAAAAAAATATATACAGTATATATATATATATATATATATATATATATATAATATTTTTATTTACTTATTTTTTTACATTCTTTTTTTTTTCACGTTTCATTCTATTCTTTGCTCGTCTTTGCATTATTTTCGCAATACATTGTGCATTTTTCAACAGGAATTCAAAGTGATACGCCTATCACCCATTCTTAAAAATAAATAAATCCAAAAACAATTCCCTGCCTCTTTTTTTATTTCAAGAAGGTTTTTTTAATCCAGCAGAATTGGATTGGAAATCAAACTTTTTACATGGTAAAACGAGTGATTGTGTAGTCCTGTTGTGGTGTTTTATTTTTAAAGAATATTTCGTTATGTAATCAGTTGAAGTTGACTTGTTTTTAATATTTATTTTGTAGACTTTTGTATCATGCCCCACGGCGCTACGAGCTCTTTATGTGCTCTGTTTTGCTAACAGGGAGACCGATATTTCATGCTGTGGAGCGAGTTAACATTTAAGCGAGATACGTCACGATGAGTACGTCATATTCTGTTACGCTGCCCTGCCAGCGATGCCTCCTTGTGAATTTTAAATGTTTTCTAAATATTTTACAATTTTTAGAGGCTCGCAATCATCATCGTATCTTCGAAAAACATAAGACGGGCCATCGTAACTCAGGGAGCGCCTGTATTTGGTTATTTCTTTGGTCGCACTCCAATCCTTCTACGCACAAGGATAAGTCCACCCTGTGGACATAACTCTCATGCACTTTTTACGCCCACAGGACACGAACTCCGAGCGATACAAGACTGCAAAGTGTGCGTACGCAAGTTAGCCACTAGCCCGCCAGTTGTAATCACTGCAAGAACAGCTGCTTTCAAATCTTAAGCAGCCTCCGTTTGTTAGAAGGAAAAAACAACACTAAAGACAAACAGATGGGTGACACTAGAGACTGCTAAGAGAAGCCCATAAAGGTTAATGGTGGACAAAATGAGATACGATGTCGGCAAAAGTTTCGCTGCTGTCTTGGATCAGCGTCTGCGTGGATCCTCGACACCTGCGCGATTTCACTTGTGTATTCAAACGAAGAAGAAGAAGAAAAAAAAAAGGAAATTGCCCGCAGCTGCCCGCACGTTTCATGTCTTAGAAATGCAGATTAGGATGCACAATCAAGTACCTGGCACTTAGCATTTTCCTTTACTGCGGTATTCAGGTTCACTAGATGTAATAGCAAATTGAATCCCACGTCTCCACCGATCCCTCGTTCATCCCTCTTCATGTTAGCCCCCAAACGCGTCTGTTCAGCACCTCCACTGATGACTAGCACCTGCGTGGTTTTTTTGTTTGTTTGTTTGTTTGGTTTGGTTTTTTTGATGCAGGCATTATTAAAAATCGTTCTCCAGACGCTAACAATCAGTGGCAGTCGGAATGAAACCGCTTATTAATACGAATAACAATAAAAAAATAAACACGGGTGAAGTCGCGTGTCGCATGGATGTAATCAGATGAAGTGTCACGTTTAAACGTTTCTGGTATCAAGTAAGACACTAATTTTAATTTAAAAGCCAATTCAAAGAAAGAGGTGATTGAAAATGTCAGGATTTATTTTTTTACAGGGTACAAGCTGTCCGTATGAGGGCTTTTTTTTTTCCCACAGTGCCTGTTGTGTATACAGAATGTGCTCGTATTTTTTCTTTAAATACATAAATCAAGATTAATAATTGGTGAAGGTGAAGCAGACGAAGAAGAAGACGAAGAAGAAGAAGAAGACGAAGAAGACGAAGAAGAAGACGAAGAAGACGAAGAAGAAGAAGATGAAGAAGAAGACGAAGAAGAAGAAGACGAAGAAGAAGACGAAGAAGAAGACGAAGAAGACGACGAAGAAGAAGAAGACGAAGAAGAAGACGAAGAATTCACCTGCTCTGCATAAAATTTTGAGAAATGAACGTTCAGGTATTTTTCAAGTTACGATGGAGAGGCGTTCCGCTATACCCAGCGTAAGTGGAACATATCGTAAGTCGAATGTCGTATACCAATGCTTAGCCTAGCTTAGGTAGCTTAGCTATCCTATCCTAGCCTACAGAGGTAGGAGACATGCTGGGGTGTTTAGATGACATGCTTTTGAATAAAAATTAGCTCTTGAAGCACAAAAAAACAGGTGGTAAGGCACTGTACAGTACACCGATACACAAGGGAACTCCGTGAGTCGCGGGAGAGAGTGAGGTCATCACGCATGGCAAATAATGCATACATCCGGGCGTCGCCCACGTACTTCCGGGAGTCGTCCAAACGTATCGTACATCATACGCCGTTACGATGCCTGCTCACGAATTTTAAATATTTTTGAAATATTTTTTTCAAAAAATTTGCGGATCGCAATCATCGTAACATGACAAATTGTAAGTCAGGCCATCGTAACTAGGGGAGCACCTGTATATTATTATATTATATTAAAGTATATTATATACTTTTTAAAATACTTCGTTCATTACATTTTGCATTGTGATTTTATTATTAGGAACAGAAATGAATGAACATTTATTGCAAGAACAAAGTAACTTCCATCATGGAAATTTATATCAAGTAGAATTGCTTCGGATAAATCTAGTTTCTTAATAATAATAATAATAATAATAATAATAATAATAATAATAATACATTAAATCTGATGCAAAAATCTAAACACAACATGGTTCAATAAAGTTATTATTATTTTTATTGTTATTATTATTCATCCTTTATTTTGCTTTTAATCCTGTACTGTTTTTAATTTTTTTGCATCGTATGTTAGTTATTATTATTTAAGTTTTTGGGGTTTTTTTTTTTGTTTGTTTGGTTTTTTGTTTTTTTTTTACTATTTACAAAGTAAAAAAAAAAAAAAAAAGGCCACAAAATCAGCCCAAAATATTGCCTGACGTAGCTAGAAAAATGGGCAGCAGTAGAAAGATGTTTGTGACCTCTCACTTTCTCATATATGAATAAATAAAATTCCTCCAGGGCTGATCAGACAGGAGAGAGAGAGAGAGAGAGAGAGAGGATTAAAGTAACGGCCGTCTCTTTGGTCTTTCTCCCTTCTTCACCTTTCAGGAACTTTACGGCTGAATTATTCAGACCCAGGAACGAGTAGGGGGGAGGGGGGGAGAACAAAGAGAAGTTGAAAAACAGAGGAATATTTGAAGAGGACCATTAACTTCACTTGGCCTGGACTCAATTTATTTATTTGATTAGCTCGAGCAATGGTAAAAACTGCAAGACGCAAGTGAGTGGCATGTAAATGAGCTTGAGTCTCTCTCTCTCTCTCCATCCCTCTATCCCTCCCTCCCTCGCTTCTTCCCCTCCTCCCTCCCTTGCTTCTTCTCCACTGGAATTCATGACTGCGTCTGAATCCAAAGTCTCCAAGTTTGCGATTTTGCCACAACCCCCCCCCCCCTCTACATGTTTTCTTCATTTCGTGTTCTGTTCATATTATGGATTTGTCTCATGCACGTATGCCGAGTTCAGATGTAATATTTCATCCATCGCCAGCATTCTGACCAGCTACGTCTCTGTGTGGGGTGGAGGCTGCGGAGCCTCTGAATGGAAGAATGTGAGGAGATGGAGAATGGTGAGGTCAGTGGAGAAGATCATCAGGACTTCTCTTTCCTCCATTCAGGATATCGCCCCTAAGCGCTGCACATCCCGAGCTATGAACATCATCAGTGACTCCTCACGCCTCCATCATGGACTGTTCTCCATGCTGGTCTCTGGCAAGAGGTTCTGCAGCATTTGGTACAGGACCACTAGGTTCTGTAACAGCTCCCCACCCCCCAGGTCATCAGACTGCTGAGATCTAAGTGAAAATTATGCCAATTAGTTTTTCATCTTGATTTAATTACTTGAAAAATGGGCTACAATTGGACTACTGTTAACTCCACACGTCACATTCCTTCTGGTCACTTTCCAGCATCGTACTCACATATATTATCATATATTTTATGTTTAATATTGCGTTGAGCCATATTGCGATGAAGTTTCGTTCTGAGCACGCTCCTTGGATATGGAATGACAACAAAGTCTGTCTAAGGCCAAGTCTTATCCTGGAACCAACCCTCTAAAACAACCACCTCATCTTGTATCTAACCTTCAACTTCATCACGTTTAATACAGTCCAGCTATATTTTTTACCCTTCTATGATTGTGTTATTATTATTATTATTTTTTATCTTGATAAGTCCTGAAAACCACACTATGTAGACCAAAATGGGGAACTACCGGACAGTTATCCTGCCCAAGCTCAGGTCTTTTTTTTTTTTTTTTTTTATTATTATTATTACTATTTTTTTTATTTTTTTGTGAAATTTCATCTTCTGTTAAGGATCTCAGCAGAGGATACGCTCTCAGACAGCACCGATGTGCGGCGGTGAAACTTTTAAAAAAAAAAAAAAAGCCCCGTATTTCAAACACGGAGATAAAAAGAGAGTTTCGTATTAACAATAAATCCAGCAGGCCTTACCTCAGCGTTTTCCTCACTGAGCAGGCAAGTGCATGCGACATCAGAACAGTTTCAGGATTATCCGATATCAGTGTCGCATAAAAACGCACAAAAAAATTCATACTTGAGGAAAAGTAAAGATACTTTCCTGAAGAGGAAGGGGGAGAAAAAACCCCAGACTCAAGCGGAATTTAAAAAATTATATATCTAATATTATAGGTACTGGTCTAGGAAAGGCATTATGGTTTCGGATATTATATGCAATCAGAAAGTTTCCAGTCTGCCAACTTTTTTTGCTCCAAGCAGCAAAACATTGCTACAGTAATAAACTATTAACAACGAACCCCAAACACAAGTACTTTGTCATATATTCCGTGAAGCAAGAACTATTTTAAAGCATTTTTAAATCATCTCTCCAGGCCATATATCTGTATTTACATTGGAAGACTTTTGTGTGTTCAGACACGGGTTATACCCACAAGTATCTGAGACGTGTCCATGTTTTACTCAAACTCCTCCTTGTATGCACAGCTCCTACGTACAATCTGAGTAGTGACATCTCAAGTTTCGAGTAAAGTCTGGGCACCAATGCGTGCAATTTCAGTATTAAATCCTAATCACGCAGGCCAAACTCAAACTATTTTATCCAAGCAAGGGACATTTTGTTGGGTGTCAGGAACTGAATGAACGCATGTTAACCCCCCATCCAAATCGCACCTGTTTCAGTCGTTTCATGACACAAGTTACACTGAGAAAGAGAGGATCCGGAAAAAAAAAAAGAAAGTCAGACAGAGAAATCAGATTCCCCCGGGGGTCTAGGTGAAGGTTTTTTAATCAGATAGGAGCGAGTCCAAGCAGTGTCTACTTCAAATGGATTCAAAGTGCCCTCTATAGATTACCATCAGACCTTGTCAGGACTCTTATTTACTCCGTCTCTCTATCTCTCCATTCAGCAGGGGTCCAACGCTCTCGGCATTTCATCCTGATTAGTCCTGGGTGGTAGTACATGAGCCTGTGATGTCTGTAACTATGCCCACCGAGGATTTCTCCTTTCTTTTGCACTTTTAATTAGCAAGATTTGCATACCACTTCATCTCAAGAATGCAGAGGTACACTCTGGAAAAAGAAAGAAAGACAGAAAGAAAAGAAAAGAAAAGAAAAGAAATCCTCATGTACGCGGTAGACTTTCACAATGTAAACCGGACGAATCAGGAAATCGGTAAACGAGGTTACCTTGCATTTGAGAAAACACCCTCCCAACCAGCAGAGGGCACTGTCAACTAGCCATTCATCTCTCTCACACACACACACACACACACACACACACACACACACACACACACACACCTCTATTGAATTTCCAATCGTGATGACCGGTGTTATATAACCTTTGCATAGTCTTATTAAGCCATGTCAATTCACCGGAATATCCTGCCTTTCCCTATTGACCATTCTGCACTATTTACTCTTGGATGCCATTTGAGATCGCTGTTTGAATAACCAGCTTTGGCCTTTACATATTTAAAATAGGGATCCACTTCCTGTTTCATCACTGTCACAGTCTCCATCAGCTAACCAGAAAGCTGATGCCTCATACACTACATGGCCAGAAATTTATGGATACCTGACCAATCACAACCATAGGTGCGTCTATGCAATTAAACAACGAGAACCTTTGCAAGTTCAGGCACCGGACCGGTGTTGGGCGCGGAGCCCTGGGGTGCAGTCGTTGAGGTTGAGTCATGGATCTCGCGTTGTCCAGGTGGTACATGTTTGGGCCACTTGGTTCAAATGAAGGGGCATTCCAAAGACATCCTATACAACTGTGGGCTTCCAGGGTTTTGTCAAGAGTCTGGGGAAGAACCACGCATGGGTGTGATGTTCAAGGGTCTGCAAACTTTTGGCCATGTAGTGTAGTTGGAGGAAGACCTAAATATCAAAGTTGTAGTCCATGCTAGTACGCAGGAGTGCGCCAGCGGAGCCAACGTATAAACGAGACAATCTAATTGAATTGAATGCAATTTAAGACTTTTTGGACATTGATCTATGGACCTAACAGGACCTATAAGATCTTTCGCATGAGCCAATAACATCCATTTACCGAAGGGTGCCAAATAAACCATGGTTGTATGTGCAAATTCATACATCCGGAGGACATGTATTAAATTTGCAGTGCATTGTTTGTCCAATCTGAGGACAAACAAGTCTTTCTGAATGACGGCTTATCACGACTTTGATCAAGGCGATTTAGCGGATATTCGCCGCACATCATTCCCATAACTAACTAATTAACATAATGCGCACTAACGTCTACTCGTTGTCATTCATTTATTCGAATCGTGTTTTAATCAGGTATTTTCTTCCTCCATCTCCCCGTTTTTAGTCGGCATTATACAGGAGACCGTTCTGGGAGTCTCTGAACTCACCATGGTTATTGAGAACAATTAGCATGCGCAAAAAACGATCGTCATTTCCATATGGCTTTGCACACGATGTAGTTCAGGCGGTTGTTTTTCCTAAATCGCGCGCAACATGCGGACGAACTCCTCATCCGGGTTTCCTTTTGCACGTGCGACATGACACTTACTATTTCGGCTCTCAGGAAATGAAGCTGTGAGAGTTCAAAAAGGACCTGACCTATAACTACTCGCGGTAAAGGTCATCGATCACTGTGAAAGAGATTTCTCAAGAGTTGAAGTCTTCTCTGATAGGATTTAAAAAAAAACCAAAACAAAAACAAACCCGGACTAAATAGAATTGGTTCCCAGAAGAACTCCCTTTCAGGGTGGTTTATTGGGTTAAACTACGCAAGTGTCTTTAGAAGGACATACTGTATATGTCAGTCCTGAAAATGTCATATTTTCAAAGGGTAACGGACAAGCACACAGTTTTATTCCTTGGTGGCCTTTTAACAAACGTCCTCCGAGTTAACTGGCCGTGACAGGTGCTCTTCATCAGGCCCCAGATGAATGCATGAGAACACAAGGTTGTAACTTATATTCCTGACCTTGTGGTGGACAAAAGGTTACTACTGGCCTCTTGAAATCGTAACAAGAAAACCATAACTGTCATTTACGTGAAATGTGATTCAGCGGCTCTTTGGCAATACACGATGACGGGGTCAACGCTATAACCCTGAAAGACTTAGAGCTAATTCTGGGGTCAGAAGGTCACTCATGTTGTCTAAAAGGACGGAAGATGAGACCTTCATGCTCCTGAGAGATCAATTTTAAAAAATCAAATAAATTCCAGTAAATTAAAAAGAATTGTAAGTTATGTAAAACGATCCTTCTCTTGCCTCTTAGTCTTTTGTGCGGCTTTTGTGCAAAGCATAGGATCCCAACCCACTGTGCAGTTTGGATGTGTATAGAGAAGCCTCCTTGGTGAACTCAGCAAATCGATAGCATAATAGCTGCAGAAACAGCCAGAGAGCATAACATATTCATCTTCCTTCCCCAAAGACCTCCCGTCAAGAGCGCTGCCTTCAGACCAAATTTGTGTCAACGCTCTTGATTTGAATCACACAGACAGGAGGAGATACCTTTGACCTCTCAATGGGGCTGATGCCACTTAGGGAGGAGGATTCGGAGATAATGCAAGGTGACTGGCTGATCCCAAGGTACCGAGGTCTTGGCAACTTTATTACCCAGTTCTAGGATGAAGTTAAATTGGTGACCCGTGTGTTATGAACGCTGCTTTTTCTTCTGGTAGTACCTTGATTTGACAACAGGAGGAGATCTAGGAAAAAAGATGAACTGAGAGACACGGCGAGAGAAAGAACGCGAGAGAGAGGGAGAAAGAAAACGCTCCTGGTCGTGTATGGGTGGACACAGAAGAAGCAGGATTCCTTGGCATCGGTTGTGTTTTCAGAGAGAATCAGGAAGGTACTGAGATGCTTTGAGGAAAAGAAAAAAAAAAAAAGGAAAGCTGGGAAAAGCTGAAAAAGGGGAGATTTTTTTTTTTTTTTCCCTGAGAAGGAAATTGAAGGATTATAATTACCAACTGGAGATAGTCTGACGGATGCCTAGGTGTAGCAGGGGATTAATCGATTATTAAATTAGCCGTGCTTATCATTCACTGAGCCGCAGCTGAAACGGCCACAATGCACATCAGTGGGATTTGATTACGTCAACGTAATCGGCTCTGATTCCCACAAACCTTAGTCAGACAGAGAAGGCAAGAACCCCTCCCTCTGGGCTCATCCTGAATCTCTCCATAACCGTTTTCTCTCTTGGGAGATACCCATCCTTTCCTTGCGCCTTTTCTCTCATATCTCTGTCTAACTCGATGCTCACATTGCATCACTTACATTTGCATTTCTCGTTCATCACGCAGTCTGGGTATATAGGTTTCTTTCCGCTTACTAGATCATTACTTACTTACAAATAACAGCTACAAACATCTCCACAGGCTTGTAATTATGATTTACGAGGTCGGAAACAGTCCTAATAGGAGTTGGCCCAATCTGCATGCTGCCTTTGATTTTACATTCCTGTTTCATCAGCCAGTTGATACCCCACCCCGCACAACTTGCTTAGATCCCCGCGGAATGGTCGTGCATTCACATTCACAGCTTAAGGGTCTTCAGGTTGATCCTGAGTCTGCAAAAATTCTCTTCTCAGTCCTTTGGGGGTTCACCCACCTCCCAGAAACATGCTAGTACTTGTAAATTGCCCCTAGGGGTGAATGTGTGTGTGCATGGTGCTGCAGTGGCCTTGCTTGACATCCAGGTTGTATTCCTGCGGGGCCATCGGTGTTCACGGGATCCGCTGAAGTCCTGCCCAGAATAAAGTGGTTACTGAAGATAAATTAATGGATGAATGAACAATCGCCTGTAATTTTCCAACACTCTGCTCTGACTGACACCCTCATGATCCAACGCACACCCGCATCATCGCGCATTCAGCCGTCTTCACTCGTATATATTTTCGTTTTTATCCTGGTCAAGGTTATGGTGGATCTCAAACCTAATCGGGCAACACAGATGGGAACATCTCCCGGATGGGTGCATCAGTCCATCACAAGGCATCGTGCATTTATTCATAAGGAGCTATTCTATCCTGGTCAGGGTGGCACTGGATCTGGAGCTTATCCCATGAACAATGGGTGCAAGACAGGAGTACCCCCTGGGTGGGTACACCAACCTCGCCAGTCTCAAGGCACTGATCATGCACTGATAAACTCATCTATAGCTTGAGGCAGCTCAGAGTGGACCAATGCACCTACCTGCATGATTGGGACATGGGACATGAATGCATACCATGGAGCAACTTATGAAACTACACACGGTCACCAAAGACCATGATCAAACCCTGGACCCATGGGGCAACAGTACTACCAGCTTCGCCAACCTAGTAAGGAAGGTCTTCATAACTATTTACATAATTTTTATAACCATAATATTGTATCTACACCCCATAGTGTGGATTAGATAAGAGTAAAGGATGTCGTCTGCAAAAATAAACAAATAAATAAATAAATAAAAATACCAACAACATTGATGAATGCTCTGGCCTGATGTATGCCATCTCACATTCCGACCTCACGCACATTCTGCTTTCAAATTTTTCCAGCTGGCTACCCGGGACCTTTGGCTAGAAATGATACATGGCTGTATGTGAGGTGTTCAATTGATTTTTTTGGTTTTTTATGTATTTGATCACTGTTCCTGGTGTCCTCCTGAATTTTGAAGAATCTGCAACTCTTTGGGTTGGGTGAAACACTTAACCAGTATCCAAGTGAGAACAAGGACGATGGTCTCCTGAAAACTGATGTATATTTTCAAGGTATACTTGCGCGTTGAAAGGCGTCCCCTAAGAGTGACAAGAAAAGCTCGTTTAAAGGTGATAAGCTTTCTAAGAATCAGATACATCATGAAAGAGAATAAAGCAAATTAAATATAATACAAAAAATGTTTATTCATGACATTAGTGTTATTTGGCAGACACCCTTATCCAGAGCAACTTACTTCTATCTCATTTATGAACTGAGCAGTTGAGGGTTAAGGGCCTTTCTCAAGGGCCCAGCAGAGGTAGCTTGGTGGTGCTTGGATTTGAACTCACGAGCGTCCGTCTAGTAGTCGGACATCTTAACCCCTGGGCGACGACTGTCCCATATTCAGTCGTTAATTTTCAATTATTGCTTCTGGTCTGGTTCATGGTGGATCTGGAGCCTATCCTGGGAACACTGGGCACAAGGCAAGAACACAACCTGAAGGAAATCCATGCAGGGATTCAATCCAGGAACCCTGGAACGCTGAGGCAGCAGTGCTACCCACTCCGCCCCCATGTCATTTCACCATCCTTGAAGTCACAGGTCTCACAGTTTAGGTAGGTTGACCAGAAAAACTGGTGTTCTTTAAGGGTTTATCATATAACTAAGAGTCCCAAGATTCCAAAAAAGAGTTATAATTAGGATCGTTTCTGGTGAAGAACTTCTCCCCAGAGGCAGAACAGAAGATCCCGAAGCCTCCTGAGACCCAAACTTGAACATTGTGTGCCTTGTAATTTCTCCTCAATTCGTTTGAACTATTGAACCTGATAGCTCTTACAAGGATATAAACACAGTGTAGCTGGGAGAAAATCCTCAGATGTCCTCATATAAGGACAGTAGGGTCTCATGAGGTTAAGGTTAAGGGCGGTACCCGGAACCCCGTATATGGGAATACTAAGATGCACGCTTCGGAAAAACAGGTTCTTCTGGGGTTTTTTTTTTTTTTCGATAAGTTGCTAGATTCCAAAAATGCCTCTAATTGGGATCTTGTCTGATGGAGAAAATCTGTCATCGGCTTGCAGACGGAGCTAAGGTTTTTCCCCGGAGAGACATCCGAAGGATCTTTCGCGGTTTCTACAAACGCTCAGTATGCTAAAACGCAGAGATATACATCTTCTCAGTAACCGCCACTAAGAATAGCGGCGTTATAAATAACGAAAGGGAAACTCAGCTCAGAAACAGTGGTTCGCTGTAAGGGGAAAACTTATGTAACGAGACAGAAATATGCCGAAGAAACAAAGAAACACCAGATTGGAGGCAGATGAGAGTGGACATGTTCTAGTTAACGCTGCCAGATCATATGCATATCTAACACGGCAGCGATTGCTCAGCGCACACATCAGAGCGCTCGCCACAAATAAGCTAAGCAGGGCAGATCCAGCCGCTCGGAAACCAGCTGAGAGACTTTTCGACTCGGAGACCCTCGGTATGATGGTATCGTGTTGTGTTTGGAAAACGGCGTAATTGCATCGATCAGTTTAGCTTTGGCTAGGAGGGAGAAGTGCCAGCGAGGGCGTTCAAGCTAAAGCCAGCAGTGACCGTTCGAGGTCTCACAGAGCACTGACCACCACGGGCATTTATGAAAAGAGCAAAATGGCTTCTTCTTTTTTCTTTCATTTATCCAAATTCCCTAGAGCGTTTAAAAGGCCGCGGCTCAGAATTAAAGATGGAGGTTATATGGCGGAGCTCTCTCTGTTTGCCGATGCTGAACTCTCCGTTTCTAGCAGTCCTTCTTAAGGGCGCGCGCTCCATTCTGAACCAATTTTCGGTCATCACTTATTCATTAGCCCTATTTATTTGGGTAGCACTTGCCGGTCTGGCGATCAATGGTATATTTACCAAAAGAAGCAGGGCTTCTTTCGGAGCTGCAGCATTATTGAAGGCAAAGCCAGACTAACAACGCTAAACTAACAACCCAGTGAATTAAAGGATAGTTATTTAGCAACCATCAATAGACGCCCAGATGCTCGGGGATGAATATGAACACACATATTAGCATGCATGGAGGTGGGGTATTCATGCATTCTTGGGCATACGCATGCATGCATAAAAACACATATAAGGATATTTATTCCCTTTGCCCTTCACAAGGTCTTTCCTGTTATTGGTTTAGTTCTCCATGTCTCTCTGTATCGATTCATTTGTGTCACGGGATCGTCCACGTGACGTGAAGATTTCTTTTGTTGTTTAATTTCTGACTCGATCCATACTTGTTGGATTATTTCCATACTTGTTAAAGGCATGAGGTCTGATTGTTCCATGCTTTTCATTTACTTTCAGATTTGTATTATTTCATGTGTAATGCTTTTTAATGGATTTTTTTTTCCTCCTCCAATTGACCTCCAGATGTTCAATCTTCCCAGGATGTCATATTTAGTCACCTCATCTCAAGGCATCACGTTGTGAAAAGTGTCTTTGCGTGTTTTTGCCCGCCGTATATCAGAAACATGGACCGTCCCATGTGAAGTGTACTGTATATGATATTCTTTTTTGTAGCACGTGTGCACGTGTAAAGACTTTCCACCTTGCGTCTGAAAGCACAATTCCCCTCACGCTCTCCTTTAACACCTCGGCTTTCTCTCCCACCTCCCTCTTTCTTCCATGCTTTCTGTCGTTCTTTTCTTCACACGTTGTACCAGCATTCAATTACAGCCACATAATCACTTTTCATCCCCAAGGCTTGACGTGGCCTCCGGTTGGCGAGAGGAAAAAAAAAAAAAAGAAAAAAAAGTCTAATTACTTGCTGACCTTCACACCCTTTCCCGTCTCACACACACACTGTCGGAGTACAAGTCCCTGACGCTCAACCGCAAAGACACGCGTGTTCTCCCTGTGCTTCAAATGGTGGTGATTAACAACATACAACAAATTGAGTTTTTATGGAGTGGACTAGCCTGAGGTACCGCTGGCCAAGATTAGGCCTCATTAATCCTGTAGCATAGATATCTGCATAATTGCTTCATAAAGGCACGCTGAGGTTGGTTTATTTTCAAAGGTGGCAAGGCGTTATCGGTCGGCATCATGCCACGGCCGTGTGATCAACGCCCAGCCTGTAGTCAAGTACAAAACAGGCAATCATCTTACGCAGATGGGGTTTTCAGTGCATACTTCAGGTGTAGATTTAGTCCCGATCTAATCGAGAAGGATCAGGATGGCTGACTCCACCACCACGCGAATCGTTAACTACCTAACTAGCTAACTAGCTAACTAACTAACTAACTAACTAACTAACCTATACCTTATTTCAGTTCGCTATGTGCCCACGCTCTCCTACATTCTGATTTAAACAGCTGTTTCATGTCGAAATTCCTGGCTTCAAACTATACGCTTTCGTGGTACATCCCAGCTTACACTTAGGAGGTTAGATACCGAAGTACAATCTTAGCCCTTAACATGTTGGCGTTCTACCTTCTGCTAGCCTAGCGATGCTGCTAACAATATACACAGTATGTGTGTGTGCGTGTCGATCACTGTTAATTCTCATATTCTCATATCGTTGTCAATCTCCATTTCCAAGTTTTCTGTTCGCTCTTTCAGAGCACGCAAATCTCAGAAAAAGGAAATTGCGATACAGCAAAAAGAGCCAGTCGCTATAGGAACAAGCTAGCTGGCTGACGTTAGCGATAATGCTAATATCGATGATAATGTTCTCAAAACTGAAATTAGGATAATGATGATATGATGATGTCAGGGTCAGGGCGGTCAGATCTGGAGTTTAAACCCAATAGAGCGGACCCTCGGGTCACGGACTTGATCCATTCCGAGACGCTGTTCGCAACCCGAATCAGTTTTTCCCATTGAACTGAATGTAAATACAATTAATGTGTTTCAGGGCTCTTATGGGTTCATGTGTGGCAATAAAACATAGAATAAAATTAAAATCACCTTAATTATAGAAAAATAAACCTAAATGAAATAAACAGA
>JAQLOM010000037.1:26046146-26062513 GCA_030068315.1 Chrysichthys thysi | reverse complement strand
TCTTTGGACTGTGGGAGGAAACCGGAGAACCCAGAGGAAACCCACACGGACACGGGGAGAACATGCAAACTCCACACGGAAAGGCGCTCAGGGATCAAACCCAGGACCTTCTTGCTGTAAAACGACAGTGCTAACCACTTAGCCACCGTGCCGCCTATAATTATTACTAATATTACTATTATTATTATTATAGTATTTAGTATTAGTAGTAGTAGTATCAGCAGCACTGTCAAATTCTCCCATGGGAAACTTTTCATCTGTTTAAAGTTCAGTTTAACGTCGGTTAATAAGTTAGTTCCTGTTCCGATGCTCAAAAACACCCTAAGTTGCCATAGAAACAGGAAGGTATTCGATCAAGCATGCCGAGATAAGCCTTGCAGCCCGAGCTACCATCAGAGCTGACGTGATTGAAAGGTATTTGACAGTGTTGTTGAGCGCTCCACGCTGATTGGTCAGAAGATGTTGAGTAATTTCTGCGTAAAAGAGGAAAACTTCAGGAGCGCCCTCATGTCGTGCCACATTCTGGCCAACTTATCCATTTGGATTCACATCTGTGAATGTTTGTGAACAGCTGACAGTCGTCGTGGGTTCTCGTCAGCGTGTGGCTCGAGCCAACACGTCTCCACTTGTCGTGAAATCGGACTCAGAGCCGCCATTTTCTAGTTGACTTCCTATTCACTTTGCTCGATACGACACAATGAAGCGAAAATCCCCACTTAGGGCTAGATCCAGCCCTGGAAAATGTACGACTTTTACATTTCCTGCTAAGGTTTGCCCTGAAGCGCCTGTGAAATTTCACTCAGGAATAAAGTATTGGCACCGTTGGGTTGTTTTTTTTTTCTAAGCTAGCTATTTATGGGGAAGCTGCTCCTCAAAAATTTAGAAAGATACGGGAGAATGGCAAGAAAAAGAAATCGGAGGGACAGCCTAACGTTATTATTCTGCCTTTACGCATGTGCATGAGAGGGTGTATCGATTGTGGTGGCCTCTGGGGGTCTGAAATTACACCCAGCGATGATGATTATCTCTGCAAAATTAGCATTGATATCATGAGAAAGTATCATTACATCAAGTGCCAAGTCCAGGCGAATCTTTTGCAGTGTTAGGGTTTTAGGATGTGTGTGTGTGTGTGTGTGTGTGTGTGTGTGTGTGTGTGTGTGTGTGTGTGTGTGTGTATATATATATATATATAAAATGGATTTTGCAGGATTTGCACATTCGAGTTGCTTTTTTAATAATGTAGAAACATTATAAACAACCTTTATGGCTCTCGTGTAAAATAAAACAGAGGTTAATGTTCCAACTCGTAACCAAACATAAAACCTTCCAGTAAAATCTGCGAGACAGAAGAAGAGAGAAAGAGGATGTGTGAGGATGAGGGCGAGAGCGCTATTTAACTGCAGCGTGTTTGTGTGGTCTCAGGTCTTTCATTGACGTGTTTAGGGATGTGAATTAAGAGCTCAGGCTGGAGGATATGCCATCAGTCATCCACTGCAGCCCAAACAGCGTCGGCCTACCAAGATTTATAACGCACATTAGGGCAAATTCACTTTACTTCACCCAGAATCGATCTGTTCCTCAGATCTCCATAAGCCCTCTCGCTGTATACTAATAGAGGGCCGTAAAGTTCCTTCGTGACCCTTAAAAAGCCCACGGCGTCCACTTTTCTGCTGCTCGACGCCTGCGGTGGCTCGTATGTTAAAAATCCCACTCGTCTTTATTGACGGTGATGCATTTTCATCTCCGCCGCCTCGTTCGCTAAATGCTCCTTCAGCCACCGAGGCACGTAAAAACCATTCGAGTCTTTCAAGACGGAGCGTGGGTTGTGTTGAGGTTTAAAGACGCCTCAGACAAGGACGGCGCAGAAATCTTTTCTTCCCGCGGCGTCCCGGGTTCTTTATTTATTTATTTACTCGCTTGTTTAGTTGAGCATATATATATATATATATCGAAAGCCGACGGAGAAATATCACACCTCGTTGGTATTCAGCGCATCGCCGGGAGTACTCGCGGCGAAATATTTAAAGGACGGGGGGGGGGGGGGTTTAATGGCAGTGTATAAAGTTCAATATCAAGCTGTACGGCACAGGAGAAGTTTATCTTAAAATCAGTCCAGTAACATATAGGATATAATTTCCACAAGAACAACTCGTACGGAGACTTGGGGAGCAGCTGCTAATACACACACACACACACGCACACACACACACACGCACACACACAAACACACAGGTAGGGCTCAGGTTACGATGGAGATGCATTCTGATGTCCCCATAGTAAGTGGAAAATATGGTATTTCAAACCACTGCTTAGCCTAGCCTAGCCTAGCCAGGGGTCTTTTCCTGTCGGAGACATGCTGGGTGTTTAGACGACATGCTTTTGAATTAAAATTAGCTCTTGAAGCGCACAAAATAAAACCAGGCGGTAAATGCACTGTACAGTACACCGATACACAAGTCAACTCTGCGAGTCGCGGGACACAGTGAGGCTTCACGCAACACGAGTGGGCGTCGTCCACGTGCATCCGGGCAACGTCCGAACGTATCGTACTGTACATCGTACGCTGTTACACTGCCCACAAATTTTCCATATTTTCTAAATATTAGCATGGGCATGTGCATTTAGGGTTAATTTAATTTTAGAGTTTCAAGTCAGTTTTAGGATCTTAGGGTTAGGCTTAGTTTTACATCTAGTACATTGGGGTTGAGTTTAGGGCTAAATTTAGGCTGAGTTTTACAATTCAGTGTTTAGGAGTTACTTTATGTTTCAGTGCTAGGTTTTGTGCCTAGGGTTTGTCTTAGTTGTACGATTAGTGTCCCAAGGTTAGGTCTAGGAAGGAGCATTTTAGGTTCGTTTTAGAAATTAGGGCCTAGGACTAGGGTTTAGGTTAGGGTTTAGTAGTGGGACGAATGTTTCAGGATAATTTTACGGTAGATTTATGGATTGGGGTTACTTTTATGATATATATGATATGTTTCGGGTTTGGGTCAGGATTAGAATTTGTGGATTCGATTTTAGGATTCGGATCATTTAGGCATGTCGGGCTTTAAGATCAAAGTGTAGGGATTTGGGTGGAATTCCAGTTAACTCTGAGTAACGGTGCTTGGTTTAAGTTCTGATTAGAGTTTAAACTCAGGTTTATGGTGCACGGGTTGACCTTGCATTACAGTAGAGATGCATCTTTTTGGTAAACGTTTGCACATCAATTCCTGCAAAAGGCATTAAAGTTTTGTATTGTAGCTTATTTACAAAAAAACAACTGTATTAAACTGTGCTACATGGTGGCGACTTTCAGTGATTCAGTATCAATTTCTCCATAAAGAGGCATGTTGAGCCCCTGATCATCTTGAAACTTCCTGGACGCTCTTCCGGCACATACCATAAAGTCCTCGCATTGGATCCAGCCAGGATCCTGTTTTATCATTAATCTAAGTTCACACACACCACTTCACCACCGACTTTCCTCCTCTTGCTCCCTGTAGCTTCCTGAATTCCATTTAAAGCCCCAATCCTTGCTGACAACTCAAAATCTGCACTGCACCTCAAGTCCTTTGAGCCACACGTAAGACACTTGTAGTCCCAGAGATGACAAGCGTTTGCCAAATGTCTTGCCCGTCAGATGTAAAATGGCCGTCCTGCATATTCTCTTACAGCAACAGAAATTTCACATCCATCTGTATTGTTCTAGAAATACATACAAGTGGCCCCGCCACTTAATATTCATAAATTGTGACTCCAGATTACAAGCGTCACACTTTAAATGGAATGATTCATCTACTAAAGTGTGTTTACCGTGCCTGCTGCATATTTTATGCATGTCGCGCATCGACTCATTACGCTGTTTGCATTTCGTCTTGTTCTTCTATTGCGTCATCTGCATATGTTGTGTAACGAACGTTGAGCTGCACTCGATGGGTTTTTGGCATCCAGAGAAAGATACAGAGTCCCTCCGAAGGAACCCGGACGCTAGCGCGCTCCTTAAAATTCGACGCCGATTCTTGTTTTTGGGATGTCCAGTCATCCCTCACCTATCGCGGGGGTTATAAACCCTTCCCACGTTCTTATTAACCTTTCCTACACTCTCATAAAGACGTCCTGTGCTTTTAAACACTTTCGACACTCTTAAACCTACGTCATTTTAACAACATATGAAATTCCATACGAGTACTCACCAGTGACGTGTACTACAACTTGAATGATCAAGATGATGAATTAGTTGTGCAGTCCTGATGACGAGGAGATGAACGGTCCCTGAGCCAATCAATCGGCGCTCAGGATACAGAACACAGCGCTCTGGTTGGGCGCCTCCCATCCATCAGCCAATAGTGCGCCGTGTACAAGGTCACATGGGCGACCTAGCTCAAGCGGTAGTGGCGTAAACTGCGTTTTCACTGTGTTTCCATCCGCTGATGAAATACATACTGGATTTTATTTCGATTTGATATTCTTTTAAAATGTTTGAATTAGCATTTTTTATATTTTTTTAAACTGCATATAAAAACCGCGACACGGTGAAGCCGCGATAGGTGAACCGCGACACGGCGAGGGACGACTGTACATTCACGTTTTTCCTTTGCCCCCCCTTGAAACACTCCTCTATAAATTAGCTTGACCTTAAAGAAACTGTGTCGTTGCCAAGGACTCTGAAAGCTGAAAGGACGTTCAAGGAGAAGTTCAGCACCACTGCACGGTCGCTAGCATTTTCTGAATTTGCGTCTGAAATCAGTGCACGTCTTCCGGCCTCTTCTTTATTTTTGGGAATTGTAAACACTTGATGTTGTTTACAACTGATTGGTGCATTTCATCAAATCAAGATGCCTAGCGGTCTATAATCTATCAGCGGGAAAGCGCTAAAATTGCCCAAAACGAACAATCTGCTCCTCCTCACGTCGACGAAACACTGAAAATCCCACGCTAGTCACCAGCAGACTTTTTTCTTATTAAACCACACCAGCCATATCAATTCAGGAGCACATTTTGTGCATGGGTCTCATGTCCAATAGATGGCAAGCAAAGCCTTTGTAAGCCTTTTCTAATCATTTCGACTTATTTCCCTGAACGGAAATGCAACCTCCTTGCATCATTATCCCTTACTTGCTTCGCTACATGAAAAAGATATATCCAAGATGTCGCTGGATGCGCTCCAGTCCTAGGAAGTAGGACAGAGGTGTTTGCACTGGACTCGTGCTTGCTGTGGAGCACCCGAGCGAAACCACAGGCCCAGATAATGATACAGTGAAGTGCTAACATGCTAACATGGTGCCGAGTGCCTTACAAAGCCACATCATTATCACAGACTGCTTTCTCTGCAGCATCATTAACTCACCACACACCTGCTATTTCTCACTCTCACATCTCTCCCACCCTGAAGGTCTGTCTTTTTTAAGTCTTTTTTTTCCCTTCACCCACTCACATCTCACTTCTCTTCTCACATGCGGTGCCTCAGCTCATCAGAAATGTAAACGAGCTGAGCTGGAGGCTGGATAAAGGACATGTTCGAGAGTAGTCCATTTGCGCAATTGTGCATTTGGCCCTTGATTTCCCCTTTTTATGAGTTCATAAAAAAATAAATAAAAAAATAAATCCTGTACCAATTTTTTTTTCGCATTGGATGAATCCATATTCGGGACCGAAGACTTCCGCGACGGTTTCCGGAACTGGATTTCTACTAGAGGACACCGACAGCATGCGTGCCTTTTGCCACTCGTGAGCCACATCGTCCCGCGTACGAGAGGAACAAAAGAAAGAACCACAATTAAAACCATTTCCCGGACCTCACTTCAAACACATTTCCACCCAGAGATAATATTTCACGCCTTCGTCTCAATGCCTTTGGAACCGTCACGGTTCCCCGTGTACCGCTCGGTTGGAGCAGACAGCCCAGGGTCTTCTCCATCTCATTAGCGACAGCTGGAGGGAAAGTAAACACAACGGCTTCTACAAGCAAAAAAAAAAAACAGAAAAGAGAACGCAGCCGCCTTAAAGAGCGCGTAAAATAGAGCGATGGTGCTCTAGCCTGCGGAAAATGAAGCAAGGGGATTTTATTGCTGGGTAACAGAGGGCCTAGAGATAGAAGCTTTGGTTCAAGGTTAACATGTTGTCTCAGATTTGTACCAATTATTTCTTTATTCTGGAGCTTCCAAGATAGCGCACATCTCGAGGTCAAATCGAGTTTAGACACCACTTATGGTAATGGATTTCATGGCGTTTGGGATCGGAATCAAATTCGATTTTTGACAGAAAGTGGCCCGAACGTATCTTCTTATCAAGCGTGAGCAGTGGCTGTGTTTCTGGAGATAGATTCGAGTGACTTTCCAGTGGTATAAAGGCTGGTATTGGGTCATCTCTCATTTCTAACCGTGATTGCACTGTGATTCCACGAACAAGCTCAAGGCTAGCATGTTGCCTTAAACCTCTACCAATTCTTTCTTATTTTTCTGTCTTGTTTCATAGCTGCACCATCCCAGACAGCAGGGTCAAACATGATTATATTTAGGCAGGAGTTACGTTAAAGGAAAGTTTATTATGGGCGTGTCTCATGCCCTTCAGAAGTCCATTTTATGCCTAATTCTTAGGCCATTTCACTTTTGCCCAGAAAGTGGCCCAACTGTGGTGCCCGAGATATCTCCTCAAGGTTGAGTTGTGGCCGTGTCCTGGCCGGCATATTTATGTGACTTTACAGTATTTCCGACTGGGATTCCAGAATCCATCCACAAGCACACTGTTCCCAGTTCCTTATGATTTCATTTTGTAACTGGACCATTCCAGACAACACAGGTTTCCAGGCCAGACAGGCCCCTGTCATGTGCATGGGACGTTCATTATGTGCCTTCATTGCATTTGGAATCCAAGTCAAACGCAACTTTCAATTTTAGCACAAGGTTGCACTGAATGTAGATCCAGATCATGCATGAGATACCTTAGATGTCACTAAGAATAGGCTGCGCGTCTGTCCTGCCTTGCCAGATTTGGATGACTTCAGGGTGTTGTGTGAGCTAGCACCGGGCCGTCGCATGTTTTCTAACTGGGATTCCACAGTCCATAAAGAAGGTTACAGAGTTATGTTGCCTAAAACCTCCATTACGTCTTTATTTTTTCATGAAATAGTTGGACCAGCCAGTCGGGCAGGGGTAGTTCAGTGTGCAAGAAGCTGGACTAGTGTCCAGAAGGTTGTAAGTTCAAATCCCATCGCTGCCACTGCCACTGAGTCCTTAAGCAAGGCCCTTAACCCCCTCTGAGATAAATCTAAGAAAAATCTGCCAAATGACATGAATGTAAATGACCATCCCATCCCAGATAGCAGACCTTTCGAGGTCAAATATAAATTCTTACTAGAAGTACCAGTAGTGGTCACGCTAAATTTACAATAATGCCCGAAAGTGTAATACACTTTCAATTTTGGCTTAAATGTAGTTCCAGGACGACTCTGCTCTCTTGTAAAGGGCATGAGGCCATGAAGTCTTGACATGGTCATAAGGTTACATAAGTGTGTACCCCTCTATTGAGTAAACTGTCCATTAGCTGCATCGGTTAATGGGTTTCCTCTAGGGACTGCAGTTTTATAATACACAAAGACATGGATTAGGTCAATCGGCTACTCTAAATTGCCCATAAGTGTGAATGGTCCCAGCCACCAGAGTGTACAAAGACCCGATAAATTGGGAACGGCGTCAAGAAGGGCATCCTGTGCCAAATCGACGATATGTGATCCACTGTTGTGACCCCGAATGGGAGCAGCCAAAAGAAGAAGAAGAAGAAGCAGCTGTCATGTAAATCTAAAATACTAGCTGGAAAACATGCGCCTTTCTTCCCAGCACTCTCCGACTCGCTCCCTGTTCCTCAGTGAATTTGAGAACTGCAAATTAGACTGTGATTGAGTGGCCAAAATACATCCATCCGCTTTTGCCGTGACTACATTAGGGATGTCAATCAGTTAAAATAAGAGCTGTTCTATTTCATCAAATCAAGATGTCTAGTAATCTACAGTCTATCAGAGAGTAAGCGTCGAACCCAGATTGAAACCTCTTCTCCTCCCTCAAAACAAACAACTCGCCGCTGCTCAAGCAGGCACAAGACGGTATGCTATTGATCGCCAAATGAGTTTTTCTCCTTTTCTTTCTCAAGCCATGTCACTTATATCAGCTTAGTAACATTTTAAGTGAATAAGACTGATGTCGAGTAGCATCTGAGCCTGACGCATTTCGGTGATGGATGCCTCGGCTAGCTCGCTAGCACGCTTGCTATTACTCACCCGTAAATAAAAGCTGTGCTCTGAGCTGAGCCATGCAACAATATCAAACGCTGTCGAG
This sequence comes from Chrysichthys thysi, assembly GCA_030068315.1. Taxonomy (NCBI): domain Eukaryota; kingdom Metazoa; phylum Chordata; class Actinopteri; order Siluriformes; family Claroteidae; genus Chrysichthys; species Chrysichthys thysi. The sequence continues at coordinate 26,054,204 of JAQLOM010000037.1, read as the reverse complement.
TATGACACTTCGGCAGAGCAAAAATGAAAACGAACGACACAATTACCCCCACGTCTTTACAACAGGACGTGCATAGCATGAGCGGTGCCGGCGTTAATTCGCCCAGCGTTTGATCACCTCCCGGACCCAGTTTGGGATGAATTAACATTGGTTATTCACATGAAAGCAACTCTAATTGTATCGCCGCGACTCAGACGGGCACAAAAGGCTCTTAAGTGAAGAGGAAGTGAAAATGTCAGAGTCTGGGCTCATTAAGGTGAGAGTCCTTACTGAAATCCAAAGCTGCTCGTGTGCACACAAAGAATATTTTACACGTAGGAATCATGACTCATCCGGGGTTACGGCTTTATATAAATTACATTTGAAACGAGCAATGGAAATCGATAGCATGGGGGCGATGTTTGATGTGGGATTTTGCTCGAAATCACTACTAGTACTCTAGTATTTATTACTCAAGGTGATAGGCAGACAGCTGAGGGAATTTCAGCATGCGGAGAACCGCATGGGGTCAAACAAGCTGATGAATTCACCAAGAGAAACAACTGCTGGATGATCTCACGTAACGCTGTACATCCGGCAGGCATCGTGATTCAAGTGAGACACGATACATTACTTGCAAAGAGCTGGGTTTGCAGGATAGGCCATTCAGACGCTTCAAAGCCGAGTCCCACGTAACACTATGAACAAGTAAAATTTCAGCTCATGCTTATTTATGAGAATTGCCAAGAGTGCTTTCACCAGCCAGCCATTCAAACACTTCAAAGCTTTACACAGGCTGTGTTTACATACCTGCTCATGCTAATTCTGTTTCATCCTATTCACTGGTAAAGATTACTCCATCATGTAAAATCACCGCCAATTTTTTTTAACCCCCCCCCTCCTTAAAACACACACACACACACACACACACTTACATCATAATTATCTGGCTGTGCTGTGCACTTACCGATTTCAGACAGTGAAAGAGTGAACATTTACACACATGTGCTCGGACCATTTGCGTCGCATAACACAACTACAGGATCCTTTAGGCTATTGATTCCTGCCAGTACTGCTGAAATCCCCCACACGAGCCTCATTCAACTACCGTATTTTCCGGACTATAAGCCGCTACTTTTTCCCCGCGCTTTGAACGCTGCGGTTTATACACCAGTGCGGCTTATCTATAGATTTTTCTTCGCTAAGTGCCATCAGGGGGCGCTAAAACATGAAAGACGCAACAGATCAATGCACAGAAGAAGACATCACCGGTAGTTTTTGGCACTTGACGCAAGAAGCATGACACGCACATTAAGGCATGTAAATAAACATTTATAAAATCTTTCTTGTGTAAATATCTCATTTCACAACGTACTGTATATATCTGCGGCTTATAGTCTGGTGCGGCTAATATATGTCAAAATATTTTTTTCTGTTAAAATTTAGTGGGTGCGGCGTATATTCCGATGCGCTCTGTAGTCCAGAAATTACGGTAAATCCCTTCATAAACAACCTTTCCTGGATGTAGAAAGTTAAAATGGGTTAAAATGGAAGAAGAAAAAAAAAATGGCACAACGTTTCCAGAATACTACCGTACCCCACCAGGATTTGATTCCTGGCTAAAATAGCCCAGGAGGAAAATTCAAAACATCAAAAACAAAGCCTAAAAATGGATCTGGCCAGTCTCTCCTTGGTGGATTCCGCCACCGGTTTCGTCCCTACAGGCTAAGACCTGAGACCTAACACGAGATTAGAGAGATTAGAAAGATTACAGAGACATGTAGGACCGCGAAAGACATGTGCATGCGGCCTTCAAAAACTAGCCAGATGGAGGTATTTGGGAAGGCAGCATCCTTTGCTAACATTTGACTTGGATACGACGGGATGTGTACTTGCCTCCGAGGACTGGCAGGCATCTTTTTTTTTTTTGTGTGTGTTTGTGTGTGTGTGTCACATTTCAGAGAAAATGAAAGACATAAATAATTCATTTGAAAAATGTCTTTCTATCATGCTTTATTTTTTCTTTATCCATACGCCGACGGTGAAACCCCATCCAACTGAAATATTTGTTCCTTCCAGTGCTTTTTTGGCACACATCACATTTTCTGGCATTTCCATTCGAGTCTGTTAATGTGCAAATTCCAAATTCAAATGAGAACAGGTGGGAGGAAACCCCAAAAGAGTGGCTTCAGGCACAATGCTAGCAGCATGCCAAAGACCCAGATGTGATGTGATGTGATTAAGCCAAGATCTCTCATGATATTCCATTGTGCTTTGTCAAGGAGATCCTGGCTCGCAAAACAGAGTCTGTGAGAAGAGAAGAGGGAAAGGCGAGGGTGTGGACAGACGTCCGGAACAGACGCGCAGCAGACATCGAATACACATCATCCCACTGCACTGACTCCCTCTAGCCGCTAATGTCAAGCTGAAGTGTTTGGCACTTGCCTTAAGAGTTAGCAATGAGACTGCACCCACCTACACGGAGTCCCTTAACAAATGCTGTGTCATCCTCTAAAGATACCCCATGTGCTAGACTAAAGCGAGACTCTTTGTGAAGATGCAACCTTGCTTTCTCTGCAGATTCCTTCGACGCCTGAAGGAGAAGCTGAACTTCGCGAGAAAAACAACCTGTGCTGTTCTCACTTTGTGTGCAAACGCACGAATCGGTATTGGAAACCAGTACAATGGACTAGCTCACAAAATGGAGGTTTAATAAGCAATGGGGTGTACCACAAGACCAATCTCTATAGCAGACATATATGCAGGCCGATATCCACATCAGAGCTCCAAGTATTAGTTGATGTAAGAAGTAAACCCAAACAGGGCATGGGCTTGAATTAAATGCCCCACTCTGCCCTTGGAAAACGTTGGAAAAGCCCCAGATGTAGAAACATCTGGGCAGCGTCAACATGGTGTGTCTGGCTTCCTCAAACTCAGATACATCACCCGAGTTACATAATTAGTCTTAACCAGAGATCCGCCCCCCCGGCGTTTATTTTTTTATTTTTGGCAACCTTTAAACAGAATTATTTTTTGCTTATATCCACCAATGACATTTCGACAAATTAAGTTTCCCAAAATATACACAATAAAGTAGGACCTGACCAGGCAGTTACTGAAGATGAACGAGTGAACACTGTACGTTAACGGACGTGGTCCCGTCGTTGACCTACGAGCATTCTTCCTACTTTGGGTCAAGCAAGAATTGTAACCCTAATAAAATAAAAATAAAGTAAAAAAAAATCAATCGTGCACCTTTTATTTGGATGCGTTTCGAACGTGTCTTTAATTTCAATTTTCTCTTCCATCAGTAGTAAGTAGGGAATTAAACGGTTCGTTTTTATCAGTGAAAATATGAACGATTTTTCATCAGTGCACCGTATGACGGCGTTCACAAAACCCACTCAGTCACCTATTTAACGTGAAGAGGCAACACATCAGTAAGGTTGGCTTTGGCTGCAGTCAGTTCCACTGATTTGGAGAAAGAGATGAAGAGATGAAGGTAATCGGTTCACACCCCGAAAGCATATTTCTTGGATGAATCTGCTCATAGAGTGTTTAAAAAAAAACAAAAAACTGTGTATTGGAATAATAACACACATTATAACACGAGAATAAATAGTCATGGGGCCAGATCACCTATACGGAGTCCAAGTTAAAACCAAGACCTAACAGGGTTGAGAGTCAGGACCAAGACTTTGGGACTTTGGTCCAGTCCAGACGAGATCTTCAGAGGAGTTGAGTTGAGATCAAGACTTAAAAAAAAATGTCTGTTTTCAAGACCTGGGATTTAAGTAGACTTTTTAATTTTTTTTTTTATTTCCTGTATTCCTGATGAAACTTTGCAGACTTTTGGCATCTTTTCAACCAGTTTTATGTGGGAAATTCACCCAGGAGGCTTTTCTTAAAGATCCCAAAGAGTGCAAGTTGGAAACACAATCAGATTGCTTAGAAAAACAATTTAATACCAACTAAATATTCTTGGTTTTGCCTTTAAACTTATTAAAATTACACTTCATTTCCATAAATATATATAATAACGTATTCAGGGACGCAACGTTCACTATAAGCTCACTAAAATGGCTTTAATGCAAGGAAAAAATAAACGTGTTGTGCCCAAGCACATCAATTTCTCATGAACTTCAATTAAATAATGAATCTCTCTCTCTCTCTCTCGATTTTATTTTATTTTTTTATTTATAGTTTTAGTTTTTATGGGAACATTCTGCCTCTATATTGATAATAAACCAGCGAGGCACCTTGTACGGTCACATAAAGACTTTGGCATTAATATTTCATTGGAACAGCGCAGAAGACAAACTATCGGCGCTGAAATGATCAGGAGAGGCTCTCGGCACGTGAGGACGTTCCATGCCGGTTACAGCTCAGCGATTTCTAGATCCTATATGAAATTACGCATGAGAAATGTAAACGGCAGGATAGGTGCCAGAGCCGGTTCGCAGCTCATTCGCCCCATGGAGGGAGAACTTCGCGCAATAACGAGAAGAGTCTGTATTACACTAAGTGAACAGTGTGCAAAGCAATTCTTTTGTTAAACACATTGTAATACAAGTGTAAAAATAATAAGTGCTTGGTTAACAGGCGAAGATATTCTTATAGATGGAAGCGAGCACTGGCGACACAATTCCCAGTTCCCATTTCCTGACCTAAAGTTAATGTTTGCACGGACCTGCGAATTTGGACAGAGAAAAAAAAAGGACTCCTAAGCCCGTCATCCAGCTGGCCTGCCATTTGCTGCCTCTCGCACCAAATTTATTATGCATTCGTATCCCAAGACGCTGCGATTACACCATGGAAACCGTCTTGGTACAAAAGCTACAAAAGCCTGAATAAACAACCAGTTTCTATTAAACACACACACACACACACACAGTTTAGACTGCTTTCAAACCAATCTCGCTCGGTGCAGCCTAATCAGACTTCACCCAGATGTGCGTCAAAGGACTAAATCCCAGTCCGCCAAATATCCGACCCGACCGAGTGACGCTCGACTTCATTACGGGCGGTGGCGGTTTTCTGGCGGTCTGCGCCAAAATTTCAACGCGAGTGAGTGCTTGCATCACCCCAGTGTCGTTAGTTTCATATTTATTTGCATTTCTCGCTCTAGTAACGTCTGAAAACTGTGCGATGGCCAAGAGATCCATACTTATCAGTACGTCAGCTTATACATCACCTCTCTCGGCATTTATTTCTAGAGCGCCCAGAGATCATCGTGGCACGGATGCGGTTTTATTTCAATCGCTTTGAATCCGACCTTAAACTGGGGCTAATTCTGGCACCTGACGCTTGAGATTTGTGTTGGGGATCATTGCTGATATCGTCAAGTTTTCTGAGAGGAGATGTTTCGCTTTGGGAGGAGCCTCCGGCGTGGCCGCTTTGTACAGTCTTAGGAGGTCATGGATCCGCCCACGTGGAGCGCGCACCCGCTTCGAGTACTCGCAGTAGCGGTGCAAGCCGAGGGACTCGCGCCGCCCCTCTGAGGCGCTGCGGGCGCATGCGCGAGGATTCGCTCCAGGTGTGGGCGTCTCGTGGTCGTCCACAGGTGATCCGCATCGGGTATCCTGACTCAGACTATAAGAGACTCGGTCTTGGACACTCAGTGTGTGTATCTGTTGAGCCATGATCTTTCTCAGCTTTCTCTCGTCTATCAGTTTTCTTGATATTTGCCTTTGCCCTGTTTGTGGTGTTCGCCATTCGTTAACCCTGCCTGTTTTTTTGACCGCGATTTTTGCCTGCCGTTTCCGCGCCTCTGCCTGGAGCTGAAATAAAACCAGAAATGGATTTTACGTCTGACTCCAGCCTGCGCTTGTGTCCGCCCTCACCTCACCGTTCTGACAGAACTAAAGCTGTAACTTTGGGGTACATTTACCGGCTCTCATCGTTGAACAAGACTCTTGATGGCTTTCTTTTCTTGATGCTATTTTTTCTCCCCTGCCCTTGGACTGGATCCAGATCATCTCTCTTGCTCAGAGAGAGATGGTCGTGGTCCACACGTATTCGCTTTGCTCTTCGAGCGCGTTTGCTGTGTTCTCGCCTGCAAACCGACTCGGCGCCGCACATGTGAGAACCGCGTCAGGCACCTGACAGCTACATCATAGATAAAAAAAAAAAAAAAAAGACCTCACGCGTCTCCCGGGTTCCAGCCGGATGACATGATCAAGCCGTTCACGTGGCAACACGGGGAAGACCGATCCGCCTCTCCTGATAAGAAGACAGCGTGGACGGATACAAAGCGGTACAAGACCCATCGCCAATCAATCCTCCGCTTCTACCTGCAAAACTATAAATAGACTGATGGATGGACAAACGCAGAGACAGACAGGTCTAACCTTTCTGTGAAAAGTGTAAGCAGGATCAAATGAATGCGCAGCGGTTGCCTGCAGCTCGGGCACTTTATCATCACGCTAAATATTTCTCCTCGACTCGTGCCATCGCTCTTGTCATGTCTTTATTCTTGCACGGCGGTAACTCTTTCTTTATACGCTGCCAGTCAGAAGTTTTGGAACGGGCAGAGTGTTTTTGATTTGTTTTTGGGTTTTTTTTTTTTGTTTTATATATTGTGCACCATTTTTGGACAAAATTAAACCCTGATCAACGCTCAAATCTGATTGGAGTGCTAAGAGCAATCGCAGTGAAGCGCCACCTTTTGGCTTCTTTGTAAAAAGACAAGGGCATTTCTGGGTACTAACTTCAATACTAAAAAACAAAAAAAAACAAGCCACACAGTCTGAGGCTATAAAGTAAGTGATAACTGGAACACAAGTTGTTTTATGGACATTCTATAACGTCAGAATGTAACTAGATAAAAAGTGTGATTTGTTGCTCCATAATAAAAAATAAAAAAAAATTAAAAAAAGTCTGAAAAATCGCTTCACGAGTTCACAGCAACCGTCAGTGACTGTTTTCATATAACATCATGCCTCCAAGTGTTTTCCTGCTTAAGCCACATACTGCAAACCTAAACTTTGAATTTCCGGGGAGTTTCCACGGATCTTATTGAAAGATATCAGGGTTAAGGCTCACGTTAATGTTCCAACTCATGTGAACTCAAACTAAACAATTATTTGTCGAAAACTATACAGACCAGCCTGAAGAAACATGAGAGAGAAAGCAAAGAGGTCCAGGAAAGACTGGAACGCCTGCCAGAAATGATTTAATCACCAACCGCCCAACCACACACACACACACACACACACTCGCACCAGAGTCCTCTTTGTTTTCAGGAGCAAAAAAATATATACATCATAGCGTCTGTGTCTGCACAAACTCGGTGGGAGTTTTTGAACAAAAAACGAGCTTCATTTGCATCTATTTGCATGTCATTAGCACATCAAAAACCAGCTGAGTTGAAAGAGGCGCCTTGATTAGAAAGACCATAATTTCTCTCGCCATCACACACACACACACACACACACACACACACACACACACACACACACACACACACACACACACACACACACACAGGACTGGAGACATTTTATCAGAGCATGATAAACACATACATATGCCCTCGTGTTGTTTTAACACGAACACCTGGACACCCCTGCTCTTCAAAGCAATTATTTATGCAACCAATCAGGTCGCGGCACTGTAATGCATAAAATCATGCAACTACAGGTCAAGAGAGTCAGTTAATCTTTATATCAAACATCGAAATGCGAGCCCGGTGACTTCTCAGTGATGCCTTGGGGTGCAGTAACATGCATAACCACTCTTTACAACCGTGGTGAGAAGAAAAGCATTTCAGAACACACGACGCTTCATCAGGATTCATTTCTCGCTAGAGCACTGCTGTTAGCTGGAGATATTTTGGCTTTTCGGGTCAACGCACCGGATACGCTCATACCACATCACACATAACGCCCTGTCGGGGTCACTGCTCTGTATCTATACAGCTGAATATCAGCTCATTGTGTGTGTGTGTGTGTGTGTGTGTGTGTGTGTGTGTGTGTGTGTGTGTGTGAGAGAGAGAGAAAAAATTGCTGGCTGATTGGGTGATGAACGCAGGGAAGGAACCACATGTTGTGGAAGAAGGTTCTGATAAACATCTGCATT
>JAQLOM010000037.1:26022994-26041869 GCA_030068315.1 Chrysichthys thysi | reverse complement strand
ACTTTTGCCACTGACAGATATGTAATATTGGATCATTTTTGCCAATTAATAAATGACCAAGTGAATTTTTTTGTCTCGTTTATTTAACTGGATTCTCTTTATCTACTTTGAAGACTTGTATGAAAATGTGATGATGTTTCAGGTCATATTTAAGCAGAAATGTAAAAATTCTAAAGGGTTCATAAACCAAGTTTAAAATTTCACTTCTTTTTTTCCTCAGTGAAGCTTCCAGGTTCTCACTAATTTTATTTATTTATTTATTTATTTATTTTAATTAAATTCAAGTGAGAAAAAAATCATGAGGCTGATGTGGGAGCACCTATTTATAACTGTTTATAACTGACAGGTCACATAATAAAAGCCTAATAATAAATGCTAAATAATGCTAACAAGCTGTTATTTAGTAAAGGAAAATGTATAATCATTTATATGGTTTTCAGTGAGGTGGAAGGATTTTCCTGGGCAAACATTTTGTTCGAGTAAAGTTTTTCTGCTATGTGAAAGATTGGTCAAACTGTTGTGGATTTGGAGGAATAAAGCAATTGATTTTTTGTGGGTGCTCTGTTCTTTGAAAACAATCAACTCCAAGTTATTAACAGCAGACCACCCACTGATGATGTTACTTTTCTTTTACGGTACACTCCCAAGAGTTTTGCTTTTTTCTTAATAAATTATGATGAAACTGACCAGTTCTTGGTAATAGAGTTGCACCCTCGAGTACCACGCCTCGTATAATTAAGTGACCTTATCACTTTTGTCACCACCTCAGTTATATATATATATATATATGTTTAGATGGCATTTTATTCCTTGGTGGCCATGTGTGCCACTGTCCTCTTTTACAAAGCCTGGTTTATTAGATGCAAATTAATGAAAATCTGGTGTCTTTTCGTGTGCTTCTGTTGTGACATTAGGTGTACCTTGTTGTGGGCGTGTTTGCGTGACCTTTCCGGCATGGTACGGTAATTAGAATAATTTCCTGTCACTAGAATTAATTATCTTTAATGAGATAGCCCTATTTACTCAATCCAGCATTTTTCTTTTTTGTTATCCATTGTATTCGCTAAAACGGAGCGGTTGGGTCAAAAATTGGCATAATGAATCACATTGTCTAGCACTTTTGCCTGACAATTTCTGATAAATCGTACATTGAATTGCGGACTAGATGTATTCATCGGGGAGCAGTCGTGCCTGGTTTTGCCCATGCAGTTCGTCATGGGAGATTTTCTGAAGAAAAGAACAGGCTGATTTGTTCTGCAACATAAAGTCGGCACAAGGCGTCTGCTGATGCCCACCATCTGGTTTAGTCAGCCTTTTTAACCATCTTTCATACTCTGAATATTTCTTCTGACATTTCAACATGTGCAGTCTTCATGAATATCGAATATTGTATCCATTTATCCGTTGCTCATTTTTCTGCCCCTTAGAAATTCTTCGTGGCTTATTGCCTCATATTTATGACTTATTGCGTTTCAGTTATAAGCCACATATTGCCGGCTCGCTGTTACTGAATGAGCCTGAAGACTTTGTTTTTGCAGCAGAAGAGAGTCGAGGTTTAACTCTTTGCATTCAGAGTTTTTTCCTTATACCCGTCATAAGGGTGAACATGAGCTGATGAGTCATTTAAATGAACGAATGAATGAATATACGGTTATTAATATTGTCAATAAATTTACGAGAAAACCAAATAAACATATATGTCACACTCTATTGGGGACAGAACATGAGGTTTAAACACTGAAAGGATTTATTGGATTATCCTGATCTCAGGGATGAAAACTAAGAAAATTGTATACATTTGCATAAGACTTAAGGCAATGATTAGATGGTTGGAGATTGAGTTTCAGGGAGGTAGATCCCTAGGAACAGGGTTAATGAATACTGCAATCGTAGATCTGCTTGCTCCCGCAGCTCTAAGTGTCATTTTGTCCTTCAGTTAATCAATAGTGGTTTAATGACAAGGTTGTATTCCCAGGTAGTGCCATTTTAGCTTTTTCAAATCTGTCTTGTGAAAATCCTGCTTCCAAAAGGCGTTCTACTTGACCTTTTGCTTTTTTTCTACGACTTTCTCACTTACGTTTTCCAAAGAAACCACCTCTGTTTAGCGTTCTGCGTGTCTTCCCCCATGAGGACAAAGCAAAGAAGCCTTAAGACTTACAAATAAGAGGATAGTCACGAAACTATTATGTAAAAATGTTCTCAGAGACTTATGAAAAGAAAAAAAATTGCAGGTATAACTAGTACTAGGTTCCACCTCAAATGTCATAATGAATTAGCATGATGTAAGCATGACTATGAGCTGAATTCAGCCTCATGTTTCTGGCTCAGGCCTGGCGTGCTATCGGTGGTAAACAGGTGAGCATCTTTATCATCACGTGTGAGATTATTCTTAAAGGTCCCACCTGCTTCAGAAGCATCTTAAATGGCAGCTTCAGTCTTCAGAGCAACTCAATTAAATTCGACCAAGTTCACAGGGAATACACAAGGACATCTCGGTGTAGAAGCTCAGCATGGAGCCAGTGATCTTTGGGTGTTTTTATACGTTCATTGACAAATTCTTTATGAGTGGATAAGGCGCATACTGTGCGTGATGCACTGTATCCTTCAGTAAAGGTGCAGGTGTGATCTTCACGGTCACTGTGATGGATAGCCGTGCGTGACCTCTGACATTTGTGTGTGTTGAAATAAACGCCCGTCAGCCATACTTTCGCAGGTGCTATGTCTGGAGTCTGGGAAGGTTGCCACGATGATGCAGGAATTGTCCTTCATTTGAGGAAGTGATTGTTGGTGACTATCATTTTTTTTTCTTCAAGAATCTACCAGTATAGGTGTGGGCCAGTATAAAACATCTATGTCGCAAGGGTCACGCCTTTCTGGAAGTTTCAACTCGGAGAAAATGCTTATTACCATTTTGCTACAGGAAAAAAAAAACCTTTCTGCTCCTTAAGCAGGACTGACAAACTAGGTGGTTGGCCATGATTAGCTGTTCAGAGAAGCACTAGCAGCTCACCTTGAGTAATACACCACCCTTCCCCATGGTCCTATATCTATATGTATGTATTCTCCTATCTCAGGATCTTCAGGATACATCGCTATCGTTCATTTTTACACCTCTTCAAAATATTAGTCATACACTTTACCTTTTCCAATCTTCAATTCATACACACTCTCGTTATGCATTCGGGGAGAATGATAGCCGGTGCTTGACCCAACCTTAGAGATGCAGTTTGTGCTCTGCTGCCATGTAAGTTAACTTTGTGTGCATGTGTGATTGCATTTGTACTTGCCAAAAAAAAAAAAGTAATTAAATATGCAGAATGTGTGCTTGCTGTAATTTGCCAACACAGTTCATTTTTGCCCTCTCGAGAACAATTAAAAGTTTTTGCATGGTATTTGTGCAGATATTTGCCAAAGGCGTCTTTGATTGGACTACCAAGTGCATGCATCAATGTAGAATGATCTCTATTCCTTATTAACTACACTTATTGAGCCTTATGCAGAGGTGAAATAAGCACCTGTAGGGAGAATGTAATACTGAAGGTGTTGTGCACATTGTTATTCAGACGTTCCACAGCATTAAGTGTGCTGTGTCAGATTCGTGCGTATGGGGTCAAAAACAAAGGCGTGTCTCAGTTATATGTGGGATTCTGACCTTGGACTTATTGAAATCTCGATGATGACGGTGATGAGTATGAATGTTGAAGTGCATGTACGGGGTTGAATCGCACATATTTATTGAATACGATATATAGAAGTGGTTTTGAGTGTTGTATTGTTTAGGCACTCAGAAAAAGACTTCAAATCAGAAAGACCTCGCACAAAGGAAGAACAGCCCGACTGGAAACGTTTTGTTCTGCAAATATAATGGCGCATACACAGGGACAAAGATAAATGTGTGTCTCTTCTGGATGTGTAAGCTTGCGGTTTATGATTTATGTGCAAGACGTATTCCAGTACAATCTCCCCCTGGTGTGTGTTCACTTTAAATTCGTGCATTAGGCTCTGAGGATTTGTGAGGTTTCTGAATAACGTGATATTCTTTAGCAAATGAAGAAACACAAACTTTAGTGAAGAAAGACAAGGAGGATGAAACAATCATGTATCCGTTCATGAATGAAATTTGATTAAAAAAAAATAATACACAAATATAGGATAATACATACATACTTAGATACGCTACAGGCCAGATGTTTGGCCCCGCCTCTGATAAACAACACACTCCTTTGTCAAACTTTTATTCCAAGAAAATATTAGAAATACTTTAGTGTACTGTACGGTAACTGACTGGGTTTCAATATTTTATAGCTTGAGGTAATAGCTTATTCAGCCACAAAGCCTGAAACTATTGTTTTTGAAAAATACACATCAGTTTTGTCTTTCGTGCATTGACATTCACTTTGTGTTGGAATTGTTTGCTAATGTCAGAACTCGATGAAATCTTGACTTCCCTTGATTGCATCGTACTTAACCAAAATATGCCTACCTGTCCGCCTCGTTCCGGATCAGTGTGCGAGAGGGTTAATGCACTGTCTGCCCCTCATTTCTATCTTTTGTTGTACTGTATCATAGCCGGTAAGTCCGAATTTTTATTTACGTCAGCGGGTGGACGGGGGATAAGAATGTGTTGTGGGACGGTGATGATATGGCAGTGTTTTGGCGAAGGAAGATCTGGTTTTACACGTTTTACATAACACTGGACTAAAATTTCATTCTAAAACAGAACAATGATCCCAAGGATTCCTTAAAATGGTGCCAAAATTATATCTAGTCCAAAGAAACGCAAAATCCAGCAAATGAGACAGAACGCTTTGCATGCTCGAAAAGGTGCTAGGAGGGTTTGGGCACAAGTTCTTTCCAAAAATTGCTGTTTTTCCTGCTACTTGTTGTAGCTGTTATTCTCTTTTTTCTGCCCCATCCACTTTCAAGAGTTTGTTTCTTCGTTCTTTATGTGAAAACATATCATACTACTTGTACTGTATGTAAATCATCTCTGTGGTATTGATCTGAATCAGTGGATCTGTTGTTGCACCAGAAGTTCCAACACAAAGGTAACAAAAATGGCCGCTCCTTTTCTGACATGGAAAATAAGGCTAACAATTCATATTAAGTGAATACAGGGACTAGCTTGGTCATGAATGTTCCATAACATAAAATGTAACTGAAAAAGTAAAAATATGGGTTTTTCTTTAGCTCACGGAAAGATGCGATTGTTGGGAAATTGCTGTGGTATAAGAAGGATGTGTTCTTGGAGGAAAATACTCATCTTTGGGGTTGTCTATTTGATCATATTTCTGTCTCAGATTTTAACCGGAATTATCCGTGGAGTTGATTTCTTGTTCCATGGCCACACCTCTGATTCTATTATGAAGTGTGGTTCAAAATAAAAAATTTTTTTAATTCTCAGCCTTACTTTATAGATATTATGTAAAGTTGGAAAAGTTTTCCTCAGTATTAATGAACACACATGAGCAAGAAAATGTTTCCATCTAGACTGAGAGTACTGTGGAGCAAGTTCCATATTTATTCATTTATATGAATTTCTGAAGAAAAAAAATTAAAGAAAAACTCAACTACGAAATGGTTTTATGCACTAGTGTTGTATTGAACATGCTGAAAAGGAGCACAAGACTACATCCAAAATGCCATCCAAAACCTGCACGAATTATGTGTATCGCAAGTCCCTTCCAGAACCCCCGGTCTGGTTGTCATCTCAAAAGATGTATTATATACACTATAGTGTAAGGAGTTCTGTGTCAAACAGGGTAAAACCTCAGAGCTGTTTATCCTCACCCCTCACTAGCCTTTGCCATGTCCACGGTCTGTAAACAGCCTGTCTCGTATATTTCATAAACACCTCATGAAACCTTTCCTGTTCGAATGCATAACAGAAACAAACTGGGTTTTGTCAACCTCCTAGTCTTCTTTACAAGCCTAGATTCATTCACATTTAAATAACAATTAGCATTTTTTGAAACAATTGTTTGCAATGTGAGTTTATAATTTTAGCAGCATTTTACAACTCGCACGGAGCTACAGTAGGTGATGAAATTATTTCTGGTTATGTGTACAGACAGAGATGATGTACGACACTGATAGAATTTCACACCATGCTATAGTGCTAGATCTGTGATAGAATCTTTTAATGAAGCGCTAATAAGATCCATGAAAAGCAGCCAGATTGGATTAGGACTGTAACTGTCATGCTTGGGTTTTCAGGTGACCTGTTATTTGTTCACCTCAAGCGATCTACAGAAAGGTATGAAGACCCAGTCATAGTGTAAGGAAAATCATTTTATGTGCATATTGATTAATGTGTGTTTGTTCAACATGCACACATTCAAACCTCTGGAGCTGCCCCAGGGCCAAAATTTCAGTTCCAAAGATGTGGCTGTTAAACGGCTGCAAATTGTGCAGTGCCACAGGCACAAATATTAATTCCGCCACGCAATTGAGGGGCACGGAGTCTAACTGCACATGAATGCTGGCATTAACCTGATTAGACATGACTTGATCAAGCACATAATTCACTGTTTTGTTCATTTTTGTTCTGTTGTGTTGGGAAGCAAGCGTAGCACCGGTATCTTTCTGAGGTTTTCAGAGGATCTGTGATCATCTGAGCTCCTGTCCTGCAGCTAGTGAAGTGGGTTATTGCTGTTTCGAAGCTGTTCTTTGTTTTGTGTGTGTCTGTATGTGGCCTATGCTTTTTCCCCCCTGAGTAGCATTATACATTTTATGATCAACACCTTCTTACTAAGGGCGGCACGGTGACTGAGTGGTTAGCACTCACAGTGAGAAGGTCCTGGGTTTGAGCCCTGGGTTCGGCACGGGTGCCTTTGTGTGTGGAGTTTGCATGTTCTCCGCGTGTTCGGGGATTAGGCTAATTGGTGACTCTAAATTGGCTGTAGGTGTGAATGGTTGTCTGTCTCTGTGTGTAGCCCTGCGGTGGAATGGTGACCTGCCCAGGACGTATCCCGCCTCTCACCCGATGTCAGCTGGGATTGGCGCCAGCTTCCCCTCGTGACCCTGAACAGGATTAAGCGGCAGAAGACGAACAAATGAACGAACCTTCTTACCAATCAGAATTGAGAATTAAAAAGAACTTTGGTCTAAAACAACACAACTAATATACAGGCCAGTATTAAGACAATGTGGTGCCCTTATATCTCACAGGTGCCCCACCGCCCCTTCCCACCTTACCCCTGTCTTCCTTTCAAAAATAGTACCCATAAACAAGGGCATTTCTCATATGTAATTTACGAACTACATTGGGTCGACGTTTGTCCAAGTACCTGTAGGCAAATGATCTCCCCCGCTAGCGTTACCGTCTTCACTGGCTTCGGCTTCAGCGCTGATGGTGACCGCAGGTCCTGATGTTCTTACAAAAAAAAAAACAAAACGATCGATCGCTGGAACATTTTGAATCGTGGCTAGACATCAAGAGTCCTTGTCATTTTTTTCTTTTTCTCTTTGTACAACCACTCAATCGATGTCTGTCCATTTTTCATGCATTTTCTGTAATGCTTTTAAAAAATGATACATTTGCGCACATTTGTGGACTGACTCAACTCTGACAGATTGGGGAGGGGGAAGGAATGGTTATGTAATCTTGATTTGTTCATTATTGTTATTATTATTATTATTATTATTATTATTATGAAATGAGTGTTCATGACGAGTTATGTATGGCCTTTTAATAATTTCAAGTGAATATCAAAAATTTACAAAAAATATTTTTAAAGCTTGTGTCTTGTGGTGACCCCCCAGGGTGCCCCGGGCGCCGGCCCACTGGCCAATAGGGATAATCCGGGCCTGCATTTGTTGTTTAAACTTCAACAACTATAAACCATTCATTAGCTAGGTTCCTATTCACGCTTCAATGTGCTGCCCAGTCCCGTGTTTAAATAACTCGAAAAAGTGGTATGCAAAGTCATGTGAGCATGTGTATGGCGAGTTGGTTAGCCGGAAAAAAATTAGATGACTTTATGTCGACTTTATGTTTCCGATCTTGCCTGCGACCTTGACGAAACATCACTGGCAAATCTTTTGACTATGAGCTATGGTATACACACTTACAAACATCATTTTAAAATCTCACCATTTTCACTTAACCCATTTAACGGCCACATGACGTACCGGTCACGAACCTATGAGCTCCTGATTATGAAAGGATGATCTGTCAGCCTTGCAGCAGACTAGCAAAAATCACTATACGGTTGCTGTGTCAGGGCCAATGTGTGCGGGGTTCAGAAATGAGTATTTTACCATTATTTTATCGTCAGATCTGCCGGAGCCTTACTTCGA
The DNA here is from genome assembly GCA_030068315.1 of Chrysichthys thysi. Classification (NCBI taxonomy): domain Eukaryota; kingdom Metazoa; phylum Chordata; class Actinopteri; order Siluriformes; family Claroteidae; genus Chrysichthys; species Chrysichthys thysi. The sequence continues at coordinate 26,033,568 of JAQLOM010000037.1, read as the reverse complement.
GACTGAAAGAGTTAAAGCAGTGTTCCACCATTTTGATCCCATTTTATTGCGCAGTTTAGTGAATCTTCCTTGCTTTAACGCACCTGAATCAACCGATCAGCTCGTTAACAAGCCACTAATGAGGTTAAAATGGGTACTTTGGAGAAAAAAAACGAAGCACCGCGTTGTCTAATGTAGCAGAACTAAGGGACCAGGTTTCAGGAAGGGGGGGGGGGACAGAATAAGACCATGAATCTCAGTGCCCTGATCTGAACCTGGCTGGGCCATTGCTGAATTCCCATTAGCTGAAATAAATTGCCGGTAGACTATCAGCCAACTGGGTTATGTAGAAAAAAAAGGGTACTATATAAGACAATAGCGCGTTTCAATTTTGCACCTCGTCTTCATCTTATCGTTCTCTCTGTAATCCCGTGTAAGCAAAATAAGGATTAATGGAATTCCCTAGAGAATATGAAAGTCTAGAAATGCAATAAAGCCAATTAAGGAAATAGCCATCCTTGTTTGATGCCCTACCAGTTAGTCACAGTGAGTAAAGGCCAGTTTAAATGCCTCAGAGGAAGAAGAAGAAGAAGAAAAATCCAGCATTTAAAAAGATCAGAGCAGGTCAGGGGAAAATAAACGGCTTTATTATATGCTGACCTTGGGCATGGAAGACTGAGCATGAGGCCAGAGACAGCGTCACTTAGATACGCGAGTCACGCCTCACATCATGCCACCAGTAGGAGCGCTCGAGTCTTTATTTATTTAGTTATTTATTTAAATTGAATCATTTACATATTTGCAATTCTAGCCACATTTATTTATTTATTTATTTATCTATCTGTTTATTTAAATTCTGCTTCGTCAGTTACATGTTTGCAGTTTCAACCACATTTATTTGTTTATTAGTTAAATGATTGATAAATTTAAATTAAATCATTTACATATTGACCATTTTAACCACGTTTACTTATTTATTTGTTTGTTTAAATTGAATCATTTGTATATTAGCAATTTAAACCACATTTATTCATTCATTTAATTAATTATCCGTTTATTTAAATTCTGCTGTCAGTTACATGTTTGCAGTTTCAAGCACATTTATTTGTTTATTAATTAATTAATTCAAATTAAACCATTTACATGTTTACCATTCTAACCACGTTTATGTATTTATTTGTTTGTTTGTTTTTGAACTAAATCTTTTGCATATTTGCGATTTTAACCACATTTATTTGCTAATTTTTTTTATTTATTCATTCGTTCGTTCATTCATTTACTTATTTATATTAGCATTTGAGCCCTAACCACCCAGTTTACTTATTTAACTCCAATTTATTGCATTTTAATGTAGTTCATTCATTTGCTTTCCTTAACTAACTGACTGGCTTAAATTTATCCAAAAAAACCCCATAACCTAACAATAAATTAAAATTAAATCCAATTGCATAATTGCTGTTATTGGGTTACAATTACTGTTATTGCCCCCCCCCCCAAAAAAAAATCATTTCACATTATAAGCAATTTCATTCTAAACAATTTTATCCTCTGAACATGTTACTTATATTAACATTATTAATTCATTCATTATTTTATTCACAGAATTATTCATTTATTCCCTCATCATGCTCCAAGCAGTGATGGATCCTGGAATGTTTCAATTCAGGGTGGGTTTTTTGCATCCTGGACAGGATGCCAGTTTATTGCAGGAAACACCCCCCCCCCCCACACACACACACACTCATTTCACATCAAGGAGCATTACAGAGTAAGCAGTCCACCTTCCCACTCAGAGAAAACCCAGGAGTGTGTGGAGAGAACATGCCAAACTCGGCACACACCATAATCTCAGAGCTCATGACTGAACCTGGACCAAAACTCATCTGTTGTATCACTGAAACTCCACCCCCGAGGTGTCTTGTGTTCATTTCCAGGTCGTCAGGAAGCCACCCAGAGCACAAAATGGATGTGAAACGCGCCTTTCCCACAATGACTGTTTATGCGAATAAATCGGCCAGACCTTTTCAAAGTATTACTCATAAGATCAGGAAATCCTTCCTAATCACTCTTCCTAGAACATATCCAACTGACGCAACATCCATCATCATTCAAAACATGACTGAAGAATTCAGACTCCATATTCCTTTTTTTTTTGGGACCAGGAGCTTGATTAAATTAAAGGATGTCCAAATTAAAATGTTGTTGTTCAGTGGGTGGATTTTCCCCTCAGGCCAGGAAGAAGCTTGCTTTCAGAAATTAAAGTGCATCGATTTTCAAAAGATATAACGGAGCGACACGCTTGGATTACCGCAGTGTAGACAGACTAGATACACTCGAACGCCAGGATCTGTACCACAATTTATAATCAGATATCCAGACGTACATAAAATCCGCATGGCGAATGACACGGGCCGTGAACAGACCCCATCAGGAATATTTTAAAACCAGAGGCAAGTACAAGCTCCATGAGGGAATACCTAACTCTGTACATCACAAATACTAACCAGCTAGCTCCCAAGTCAACAAGATGTACAAGATGATTCCGCATCCCTTCCTTCTTAGCAGCAAAACACGCGAGTATTAGACAAGCAAACTACGATGTATAAACCACTCCAGGTAAACGCTTTAAGTGTTCTCACGTTCTTCCCCAAAGGGTCTGATAATGGGATTCGATCACGTAGGGTTAATTTGGTGTCAGATAAAATAGTGTCACTGGCGTGTCCGTGTCCGTCCGGGACATGAATCAGTCCCGCATGACCAGCCGATGGCAACATTCTGCGTTTCGACCTGTGACGTAGTTTACAAGTACGCATTAGCCTGTGTAGCCAAAGATGCCCATATGGCATACACCATCCTTTTAGACCTTCACCTTGCTTCCAGATTTCCTTAGGCCGCACTTCAGGAGGAACTTTGTTCTCAGGGAGTTAATTAGCACCAGGAGTCTGAAGAGGATAAAGTGCCTTCCAGAAACTTTCAAATAAATAGAACATCCTGAACAACTCTGCCAATTACTACTGTTCAAACAAGGACACTTGTTCCCCTTTGCTCCTTGACGACTCATCTAGTGAGACAATTTACTTATTCATCGCTATGTTCCCGGGGTAACGAACAAGACATCCAATCAAGCAAAACCGCAGGACTTTGACCTTCACGGAACAAAACGTGGTTATTTCAACCATTGCCGATGTTTCGTTAAACGAGTTAACCGAACAGTCAGGGAAAATCTCTACCTCCGACGGGCGCCCGTGGTCGCTAGACACGAGGGTGGGTGGGGAAAGCACCGAGGCAACGTGTCGCTAATGAACTTCTTCAAAGTGTCACTTTTAATTAGCAGGGAAGGGACCTCGGATGGTTCTCGAGCTATGACGGAACCGTCATTGTTAGCATGACTAAGCGCTCGAAGCAAGAAGCAAGTCCCTGAGAGATGAAGAAAATAATATGGTGGGGGGAGGAGAGGGGGGAAAAGAACGAATTTAACGAGAGCGAGAGGGAAGGGAACCGACTGACTGAGTGCTCCAGAAGGATCATTCTTTTGGCAAATCGAATACAGTATTCCCATCAGTTTAAACCCACCGAGCCAGAACTTCACTTTATTTCTCCGATTTCCTACCTGCAGTGCTTGTGGGGGCCACTTAAGGTCTCGATGACAAAACACTCGCCATCGTTGAGGCAGTAGGCCAAGTCCTTCTCCTGACACGGCTTGAAGTGCTCCGATTTCAAGGGCGGGAGGGTCGGGGCCGCTGCAAGGCAAACACAAGAAATAAAAAAAAAGAAAGAAAGAAAAGAAATAAACAGGTGGTTAGCAAAGTGCATGAGGTTAGACCCATGTGGTTATTTCAGACAAATAGTTTACAACTTACAACATGCATGAAACCACTTCTGAATTTTCTGGGCCTACAATTAGCACTGAAATGTGATCTTTCAAAGGAATCAGAAACATTTTTCTCGTCCAAATATGTGAATCCATTTACTTCTCATGCTCGTTCTTCGCGTTCTTCCATGAGCTGTCCATTATAGACGAGGAAAATCTCAATTTAAATTGAACTTAAACTGAAATCAAACACTTGGAATATTCCCCAAGTCACCCAAGTGTTCAACAGGAAATTGGATCATCTAAATTTCCTGAAGTTCACGCAAGTTTTTTTTCTTTCTTTCCAGTGATATTCAATGACATTGCAACACCCTATTAGTCGAATCCCCAACCTTTAAATCACCTACTATTAAAATGTCAGTGTACTATTAGCATAGATGATTAGACATCGAATTTAAAAAAAAAAATCATCCCCATTTTCTTACCTTAAGTGCTAAAAGATAAATATAATCCTAAGCGCAATCAGGGCCAAATGGAAGTCCAAGCATGGAATCTCAATAACTAACTTCGTTTAACGTGCGAGGATTTGTGCGAGTCACGTTTCCAACGTCTTCGGTAACCTCTAGGCAGATTTTCAACCCTCTGAACTGTAAGGTTTTCCCTGGATAATCTTCTAAAAAAAAAAAAAAAAAAAAACAGGCGAGTAATGGCAAAATGGTTATTATTATTATAATTTTTTTTCGCTTTTGGTTTTGTTCGCTTTTTAAATAAATATATAGATAAATATTGTTCGTGTTTTTGTCGTCTTGTTACAGGATGCACCCCCGTTTCATTTCAAGCTTGCTGAAGTTGTGTTATTTCTCTCATGATAAAATGCTTAGCAAGAAATTATTTCCACTTTCTCCCTCATTAAGAAACCATGGGGGTACAAACATTTGCACCGGGTGTATCTGGAAAGCAATCGGTGCGTCCATTCGAATCTCATAATACCCCGCTCCACTGCAAGCGTTTATCCAATTTTCACAGTATTGCATCATGGGGGTTGATTCTATTTCTCAGTATAATTTAATAGGGTCTTATTTGAGAAATTCAGTAGAACCTAATTAACACGCAGATTCCGTTATTCCTGACTCACGGAGCGTTCGTTCCAACCGATCCTCGCTCATTTCCAAGAGAGGAGAACGAACGCTAAAATATTAGCGTTTTTTTCAATATTCGGGGGAGAAAAGGCCGAATGTTTAAATAGATTTCTGTTGCATGCACGTTTCACAATTCGAAATATTTGTAAGACATTTTTCATCAGGTTCATTAGGACTTCGACATCATTCATTCGTCCTCGGTGCAGCAGAAGCGCTTCAAGCTAGTCAGGACACCACGCATACATTTACACCTAGGGCTCATTTATCAACTAGCATGCTTTTGGGAAGTTGGAGGAAACTGGAGAACCTCGAGACCATCCCACATGGATACAGGAAGACACAAGAACCCCAGGCAGACGGCAACCTGAGATCAGGATCGAACCGAGGACTCCGGAGCTATGAGACGGCAATGCTAAGCAACTCAAAACACACGATCTGAAATCTCTTTGAAAGGTTAAAAAAAAAGAAAGCCCCAGACACTTATTTTAATCCATTTTTATATCTTCATATGACCATCTTTAATTCCTCTCCATCAGCCAGCAATGTATCTGCTATTAGCCAGGACAGGCGCGATGCTGTAGTACAGTGTGTATAACGCTAACACAGCTGGGTGTTTGCTTTGCTGCTGATCCGTGACTGCGAGAAGATGGATAGAGGAGAGGGTCGATCGCTCTCTCTGGCCTAATGAGATTAATACAGGAAGCAGTCCACTGTTTGGGAATAAGACTCCAGATCATGATGAATAGGACGCGCTCCTGCATTAGCAAGAGCCTGCATAATATCAGAACGTCGCTATTTTTTACTTTCCTATCGACGCGCGGCGCGAAGGCCTGTCAGCGTCCTGACCGTAAAACATGACTAATGAAATTCCGAGTGTGCTCAGACATGGCAAGGAGCTACACTTCAAACCCTACGAGGGCGTCGGGACATTATTAGGGTGTGCGTATGCTATAGGGATTTTTTTTTTTTTTTTTTTTTTTAAAGAAACGCTTATGAAAGGAATAAAAAGAAAGGAAAAAAAAAACCCATCATCGTTATAGGAGAATAATCAATGGCAGGATAGGGACATGAAGTCGAGTCACTGTCGAAGCAGGTTTCAAGCATTTCATTCCTCGTCTACGTCGGCGATTTGCCGTCGGCTGCGTTTTTATTGACGAAGGACGTGCCATATTTTGTTACTTACTTTCTGTTATGTGATTAATACTATAAACAGGAGTTCCCTCGTCAGCCTTGCCTTTCTCTCGGTCTAAGTTAATAAGTTATGAAGTTACCGTGCTTCTGTGCTGAAAACTTTGCCATATCAGTGACAGCTTCACCTCTGACCGGTACACGGTGCTGACAACGGAGACTCCTTCCATAAGGGGACAAAAATACGAGAGCAAAGACTTGCAGCTGCAATGTTGGCAGAGCAATACTGTTATGGAAAACCATTCAATCAGACTCAAGGACTCATGGTTTTCTTACGTTTGACATAAGCATTATATATATATATATATATATAAATTTTGCTACATGAAAATGAAAACATTTCTTCTAATATAAATCCTGTTAAACACTTTAGGGTTGTAATTTTTTAATTCCCAAGCCCCCCCCCCCCCTTTTGAATAGCCCTATAAATGGCTAAGGGTCCATTTATTGGATGAGTTTGTTTGTTGCCATCCAGCAATTCTGCTCAAGTCTGAAACATGGTGCACTTCCACTGAGCATTAGCAAGACCGCGTGATAAACTGAGCTATAACTTCCAGTGGTTACATCTGCATATACCTAGTCTTCACATTGTTCATACTGCACAAGGCACCTGCCGCCACATGCAGCGCTCCAAGCGTAAAGAACGTCCATTAAGATATGAAGCTCGAGTTTATTGCTTACGAAGGCCAATAAATTCTCCCTAAGCTCTCATTTATAAACGCAACACAACACCCATATTACACAACGCAATTGATCTTTGTCCTCTGAAAAGGCAGTTAAGACATCGCTAGCCCTGAGCTGCGTCATGGATCTTGGCTTTTTCGACAGTCCTTCCATCTATCTTGATTGCTGTAGGCGGAGGAAGGGACGTGGTGGGGAGATGGAAGGGTGGGATTCCCTTGAGCATTTTCCAGTACTGTCCTTCAGAATCAACATTGCTCCGGGTTCCCAGCGGAACAGCCGGTAGACGAGGTCAGCCGGTATCAATCAGCGAGCGGGGCGGCAGTAAAGATGACACCGGGAGAGAATGGAGAACGCGGAAGGACGAGGACACGCTCGCGGACGGGATTTATGGCGCTTGAATATTCCCGGGAACGTCTAATAATTCTATTTAAGTACTCCAAGAGCGGTTCTTCGAGAACTTAGGATGAAACTTAAACCTCATGCTACGTATGCACACAGCCTGTTGGGTAGGGGGTGGACTGATCCATGGGAGTGTTCTTATTTCAGTGATCCATCCATGTCTAAGAGGTTGATTTCTTATACATCTAAAGACAAAGACATAAAAGTATGTGACCGGCCTAACTTCTTGACATCCATAGTGGTGTAGTCTAAAGTAAGTTTGGAGAATCCCTGTCGGGGCCACACCCAATTCCAGTTGTCTGACCAACTTTCAGGATGCTTGCCATATCTGGTTGCCTTTTTCGATTGGAATAAACCCATGCAGCCGCACCGTCTTTTTGCGGGTCATCTTTGCAATCCAGGCGAGCGATCATCATTTCACTCCTTTAAGATGGAGCCCCTCCCAAACTGACATTTCGACTGCTTGGATAATGAGATTGTTTAGCATTTTGTCACCGCATTTGTCCGAAGCGCTTGCGGTTCTCCGAAGTTCAAGTAAAATTAATAAGTCTCCCACAAAAGGTTGGCATGGCCTAGTTACCTTTGTTTCGTCTCAGTCCAATAAATGTCAGCCTGACGCAACGAATATCCACCTGCATATTGTTTCCCCTCTGTATTAATAACTTCTTAATGAAACATCGTGTCCAGTCTGGCACAATATGAGCGTTAATCCGATGTAAATTCCTCCTCCTTTCTAATTAATTTCAGACAAATAGCCAGATAACCAGATGTGGCACTCGTTTGGGGATGTAATCAGCAGCCTTTTGTGATAACCTTGGTATGCTGGAAAAAGCCATTCTTTCTCCAAAGAGCCAAACAAACATCAAACATTTCCCTTGTCGAAGGCCATAACTGAGGTCCTGTGGGGTTTTCATTAACACCGTCAGACGAAACATCAAACCAGCTACTAAGATTTTCGAACTGAGACGTCTAGGCTAGAATTCGCATTTCATCATGTTGGGGAAAATGTAGGTTGGCATTTTAAATCCACGCGGTTTAAGGGAACCTTAGGGGGAAAAAAATGTCTTTGCATGTCCTATAAAAAAAAAATTAAAAATAAAAAAAAAACCCTCCTAAAAAGCTTTTGCTTTACCAATAATCTCTCACTCTTTCCGGTTGTTTTTGAAAGGTCACTGGCGATTCACTGCCTGAAAAGGAAATCCTGATTTCATGTTTAGCTTCACTGACCACTCACTGTCAGTAACCTTTTCGTCAGATTACTGGCCCAGAGGGTTGTTTGTGACAAGAGAACTCCCTCGAATGCTAGCGGATACGACTGCGTTGCTTTCTTGACAGGAAATTAAAATTACAACCAGTAATTGGGTATGGCCAGAAATCCTGGTCAGCACTGCCATCTTGGTGACCAGATTTGGCAACCCCCCCACCCCGTCACCACCTCCTCAACATTTACGGATTTCCTGCTGTGGCTCTCCGACCCATTACCACGCCCCTCTGACTTTAGCTGTTCGTCCAGGTTAGAGGCTGTCTCCTGTGGAAGGACATAACTGCCGCCCCAACTGGAATTTAAAACTCCAAGAGTATGTTTCTTCATTTCAGATTTAACCAAGCATTCAGATTTTCAGCATACTTCAACTTTTGGGATTTTGAGCCTGTGTACCGCGCACTGGAGACCGTGGCTCGTTCGGCTCTGAAACGAACAAACAAAAAGGAAAAAAAGCACACCCACTCAACACAACAACCAGAAGGGCAGAAGGTAAAGCCTCTAAAGCCAAGCCAATCTTGCAGAATTACCATGCTCTCTCCTCGGGGAGCCACTCACACCTGTGTGATGGAAGTGAGAGCCTGGCAGAAGCGAGAGTGCAGGGAGGACAGGGAGTATGGTGCAATTCTCCCCCTGTGAAATAGCTCCTCCTGTGGCTCTCTTCAACTGAAATGACACCACCGTATCCATGCCATCAAGAGAAAACCAAGAGAAGCCCTAACTGACATCGGGTCACCTGGCGAGTTCTTGGCCCCAGGAGAGCCAACATGGATAGAGTCCTGAGTGTGTTCCAGTGTGTGTACAGGCCCTGAGCAGAGAACGCTCCCTCAGCATTAATTTCCACGGCAGTCGATGGCCGTCATGCAGAGAAATAAAAGTGGTCGATGAGGAAACATGCAGGCAGGAGTTGCTACACTCTAGGCTCACAGGATTTAGTTGGTAGGTTCTGTACCAAACCTCTGAAGGGATGGTGGAGCTCATGCAGCGGTGCGTAATCATTTTTTATAGATTTTTTTTTTTTCCTTCCCCACGAAATGGTACATGAGGCTGTCAGCAGTGTTTCCTTCACCAATCATACCATACGAAGTGTTTGTTATTTCCTGGATAGTGTAAAAGAGCTGCCCTTAATACATGCTGCTATATTTAATGAAATGAAGTAAGTGATTCAAAAAAAAAAAAAAAAAAAAATAGTGATAAGCGGTAAACCATGTACCTACCGTGACGGTGAGTTAGTCTGAGCGTGTCACTTGGTTGCCGTGAGCACTTGATAATATTCTCACGCTGTGACAGATTAACCGATAAATGCTCCTCGTGTTGTAATTAAAGAACCGCCGCTTCATCCAGACTAGGTAAGAGTGAAATGAGGAAAATACCGCATGCAAATATTTTGAATAAATATCTCCTGCATATTTTAATTAAGCCTAATTTATTAAATCAAGGAAAAATCATCAACACATTCCACGATCAAAATAAACGCTAGTCGCAGCCCTAAACAAGAAGGATGCGCATCGCGCTAAATGTATGTGTACACACAACGTGTCTCGCATCGTACGTAGCTAATTTGACAATTCATAGCTTCTGGTGGGGGGAAAAAAAAAAAACGTCTTCGGTGGGTGAAAAGTTCGCCTATATTTTGTTTGGCTTTAATTCATCGCAATACAGCGCAAGTTACGCCTTTTAGCTGAGAAAATCCAGTTGTCGGTCATACACTGGGTATCGAGATAATCCGAACGTGACGGGAAGCAATCAGGAACATTACTTGAATTCTGTGGTCATTAGATTAGGTCACTGACTACATTTTTAGCAGGTATTTAAGTACAGGGGAACCTTGGATTGCGAGGAACTCGGTCCGCGAGTGTTTTGCAAGACGAGCAAAATATTTTAAGAAATTTTAACTTGATGAACGAGCGAGGTCTTGCAAAACGAGTAGTGTGCGTATGCTTCGTCTGCCGAGTCTCACGTGATCGCGACGTCTCTCTCTCACTCACTGTGGGATTGTGTCTCACTCGTATAGTCAACATCCGCGCTAGCGTAGGAAAAGCCTGAGGAATCCCTCACTTCAAATGAGATCAGGGAGATGTGTACAATGTGGGAAAGAGTGTAAAACTTTGTA
>JAQLOM010000037.1:25990053-26005443 GCA_030068315.1 Chrysichthys thysi | reverse complement strand
TTGGTGGGGACAAATCAATGATTGCTGGATATTGGTGGGGACGTGTCACCTCCGTCCATGCCAAATCTACGCCCTTGACGTGGACGCATATTGCTGATCTTAGATGCCGGGCGGTTCAGCAGTCATGGAAGCACCTCATACACCATTAACGGCAGCAAAACAAGTAAAGCAAGGAGTCTGATTTAAGCATGTCACACACAGATGTAAAGCCCCTCAGTACCCCAGTCATTCCTGTTGGGTGACTCATCACAAGGCGGTTCAAAACGCTGTCTGGCGAAGAAGTGGGCGGACACTCTTTACCAATCCCTCTCGCTGAGTCACCTGTGGAGACGAAACCTCTGGTTGAGTGAGGACCGATCCGCTGAAACCCACACTCCTCGAACCCACTCGCAAAAATCCCTTCAGCCAGTCAGTCGGCACGCTTCTTTCCCACTAGGCCTCCTTTCAAGTCTTAAATAAAAAGCTTCCCCGGGTATTAAATGGCTATTTGAAAACGACTGGATTAAAGCTAGCCTCAGGCTGAAAGCACGTGGCAGCACACAGAACAAAACAATTTGAATAAATAACATGAACAATTAAACACTTTATGGTCTAATAAAAGTTCCTGGATGTCTCGGTTGTCTACTTACACTTTTGTGGACAGTCTCCCGACCTGCTTTTTCACCCTCAGAAATGAAAGGTATTAAAAAGCCTGTCCCTGCTGGACACTAAATGATTTTATTAGTATTTTTTTGTTCCTTTGGTGTGCATCTTTCACCACAAGGCCTCATTCTGTTTGCGCAAAATGACTCCAGGACGCGGCGTTGAGATGCAACCTCAACGTGAGGTGGAGTCCCCGTCTCCCGTCTTTACCCCAAGTACCGTTTATGCCGCTGCAATTCAACAACGATTTAAGATTTCTCTGCTTAGTCCATAATGGTACAACGTACTTTTTATCCATTTCTAGTTCCATTTAGTCTTGTGGAACAAATTCCTGAGAAATAACAATAAGACCAAGGTATTTCCTGCGATCACTTGTAGCTATAAACTTCTCTTTAGTTCCTAAGCTCATCCCTTTGATGCCATGTGATTGGGCAATTCAGTAGTCGCGACATTTGCTAGCTGGTTCCTGTTGCTTTGTTGGTTTTTAGATGTACACCAACAAACAGCAAGGAAACTGTGAAGAAAGGTTTAACGCGGCTGCTGCTCGATAACTAGCACCCCTTCCGTTTAATTTCTACCAGTTCATGGGAAGTTTGCGAATTCACAGGTCATTGTTCACCTCCATGAAATTGACGCAACACGAAATTAACGGCAAATCGAGGTACGCGCGCTGGTTTCACATCCCGAGAAAGTGAAAAACTTGAAATGTAACATGCTTAAAGGTCTTTGGATAGGAAGTTAGGCAAAGGCAATTAAATATTAGCCTCATGCTTGTAATTTTTCACGATGGCGGCTTTAACCACACCACACGCGCTTTTGCTAAAACACACTCGGGTCCTGAGGAGGCGAACAGCAGCTGCTTCCCTGGGAGCTTTTCTAGGTCATGCAAGGCAAGGCAAAGCTGCGGGGGTGATTCATGTTTACGTCAGCATACGCATACACTCATTGTGAACAATTTAACATCAGTTTCACACAAATCCAAGCGTAGAGAGCGTTACCCATCAACCACTTGGTGTCTTGCTGTGATATTGTGATTCGTCTATGCTTTTTTGCATTGCAGAGCTAGTGCACCAGTCTCAAGATTTATTTGTCGAGACTGATTTTTAGGTTTGTTTTTTTTTTTTTTTTTTTTTTGCCATATCCGCTCTCCCCCATCTTTCCTACAGCAGATTGTTGATCATGATTTAACACACTGCATCATTACAGAAGGAGAAGTAAACACTCCAAAATATATATATATATATATATATATATATATATATGATATGTACAGGCACAGCATTAGCATCTGTCAGGGGTTTCCAAGATACAGCATTCTGATGTATTGTGATTCACAGAAGAATCCACTGATGGAGACGAAACATCATGCAGCTCTTGAGATGCAAGAACATCTGGTTAAAGATGACTGGGTATATATTGAACCTGATGTGACAAATAAATTAAGTAATAAACAAACACCATCTGGCTTAACTGGCATGACTAAATCATGTCTAACTGGCCATATCACACAATCCAGATGAGAATAAGAGAGTAATTAACTCTAATTACGATGCATCCATAGTGTACGCTGTGTTCAGACTCAGATACAGGGCATGTGTGTGTGTGTGTGTGTGTGTGTGTGCTGAGTTACTGGCGAGTGGGTGGCATTGGGAATAGTACACATGTAGATTCCCCCGATAAGTTGTATTAAGGTTATCGGAGACATCAAGTCCCAAAGTGTTCCAATTGTACTAAAATTTCAGTGCGATATGTGACCCGTGCTGGCAAAATGAGTCGGAATGAGGAAACTTTCAAAAGTGAGTTATTGGTACTTCCACATTGTCCGTCTAAAGACCTTCAAAATGAGGCGTGGTTTGTTGAAACTGGACAAACGATGACCGCCTAGCACCTAGCCACTTTTGTTTACATCTAACGGGGTGTGGAAACTCGCTTCCCATCGTTTCATAACAGCGTCATCGGGAATTCCATCAGTATTATCAGGAAGTAGAGGAACTTTAACAATAAACAATACAAACAATTTTTCCCATAAGGAATAACGGGAAAGGGATTAATTGGTTTTCCGGCCCCAAAATTCCCCCCATTTACATGCACAATAATCCAGCTTTTAGTGACAACATAAGTAGTATTGATTGACAATATCATATTTTTCACCATATTCGACACACTTTCATCTTTAAATGCGTAAAAAAACTGCGCAACGGCCGTACACAAAAGAGACCAAGTCCCGTAGGCTAGGCTGCTCGGCGTAGGCTAAGCATAGTTTTACGCTAAGGAAGCATTTTATATAAAGAAAAAAAAAACCATTCATACATTTACAAGAGTGGATGTAAACGTACGTATCATAGCGCCGCCCTGGTGGCATGTCGAGGCAACACAGAACAGCTGTTAGAATGAGCCGCTGGAGCAATCGAAAGAAATCGAAAGCACAAAAATAGTTCACGTGATCTCAAAGAGATGCTAACAACACAAGATGCTGTGAGGGACTGACCGCCGGTGAGCCGCGCGTTTCCCTCGTTCCTCATTGTTTATGCGTATAGACATAACGAGGCGAGCGGCTCACGGTGCTGCTCGTGGCTCCAGCGAGATTTTATGGAAGAAAAAAAAAAAAAAACAGGGATTCTGAACTTTTAGCCTGATTTCTGGTTGGTCTTAAGATGAGGTGTCTCGATTGCGACACATCATCTTACTCTTGTTATTCTGTTAGTAATTCACTCGGACATCAAAACAACACTGGGTGGACCTCGCATTCAGGATTTCTGAACCTCTGTGGGCCCTCTCACCTGACCCCACCCCTGTCATAAATGTGAAAATAAGTTATATTTTAAATTGTCTTACAGGTTCCTGACTTACTGGTCCTCTGGTGGCTCAGGTGCCGTAGGTGACTGCTTATATAACGTATTGCTAGAAACGGCCCCATTCGTTCACATGAAATCCCTCTAGATCGTCCTCGAATGGGCAAGATCACGGTCGAAATGCACATGCCTAAGAATTATCACGAGATAGAAAGCAAAAAGTTGAAAAGCTTCAGGTTACTTACTTTAAATGGACTGGAATAGCGCTGATCTATCTTCCCTCATGACTCCGTTACTAAGGAACCTAATTGAAACCCTTTCACTGGGTGAAATTTCCGCCAAGTTTTTTGATGCGTTTTCTGATTCCATTTTTCCCCTCAGTGACACTTCATCTTGGATTGGTTTTTATCACTGTGTTGTTTGCTCCCCTTCCCCTTAACGGCTGTTTATTTCTTTGGGAGAGAGACGGTAAAAGTGAATGGAGGTGGTAAGACAGTGAACAAGAAGTAATAAAACCCAGAACAAATGTCCCCATATCAGTTCCAAGAGTTCTACACAACATCTGATGTCTATCTGGGGCTCTGATATATTGGACGGTCTCACCACAACGGAATAAAAATGAATTGCGAATAATCGCAGATGCCAAAAAGAGCCTTGGCTGCATCTTTGATGCCGAGTGGCATTTGGACGAAAAAGTACCTATTCTTCCGCGATGACTAAGAATTCATTCAGGAATTAATTACTCGCCGTCCAACGTCCTTAAAAGATCTGGCAACCGGAATATGAATATTTATCCCACATCAGAGGTATTTAAATTTCTCAAGGTCTAGTTACATGAACGTTCCGCTTACAGTGTCCTGGATAAGAACCTTATGTGACCGAACGGTTAAAAAAAAAGTGTTACGTTTTAAAGCTTAACAATAAAACCATTGGTTTATAGCTATAAATAAGACAAACTGAAGGTGAATGAATGCAATCTGAGAGCCATCTGAGCAACCTGTACATTTCGATGTTCACAAATGTATCCCGTCTTTGTCCTGCAACCTTTACATTACATTACATTATTGTCATTTGGCAGACGCTCTTATCCAGAGCGACTTACATTTTATTTCATTTATACAACTGAGCAATTGCAGGTTAAGGGCCTTGCTCAAGGACCCAGCAGTGGCAGCTTGGTGGTGCTTGGATTCGAACTCCCGACCTTCCGATCAGTAGCCCAGCGTCTTAACCCCCTGAGCTACCACTACCTTCAGCTCTGATCTTCTGTAGTCAAGTAAAACTGCTACACCCAGCGACTTTGACCAGCTGGATCATCTGTTTCGAATCCGAAATGAGGGAATAAACTCGAATCTCCCATGGTACTGGTTTTCTTGTCAATGTTTCGTGCTTTTATCCAGATCATGTCATGTCTTCTGATGGTGCTACAAAGGCTACATGGTTTTAAAAAAAAACGACTCGCTGCATCGCTGCCAGTTTCTTTCACACGTCGATGACTTCGACTACGAGCGCGCGCCAGCTGACGATCCCCGACTCTGTGAAGTCCCAATATTGGGTTTCATTTCGTCAAGGTGAATACCAAAGCTACTAGTGGGAAGTATTCCACCCAATACTGGTCTACATACTAAAAAAAAAAGAAAAAAAAAATCATAATAGCACTCCATTATCAATTCACAATATAAGTAGATTTGCAGTGGAGTAGGGTAATTTTGAATGCAAGTATGAGCTTGATTGCATGCATGGCCATTAAAATTACTGAGAGAGCTGCCAGCTCGAGTCACTCAAATATTGATTACATTTTTATTTCCACGCTCTTGGCAAAGGATCTCCATTCCACATGTATTGGCAGCACTATCTGAAAAGCCCTGCTGCAGAGCTGTAAACAATATTTTAAGCTGGATTCGATGGCATTGTGAAATGCTCCATTTGCTTTATACGCACATCCTGTGCTCAAAGCCCAGGACATTGCATTAAGCAGTTTATCCAGTTGATTACATACCGAATGGCAGGAATATCGCTTACTATTCAGATCCCAGAGCTTATCGAAAGAGTCACCTTCACAACCCTTTGAATGGTCCAACGAGAACCTGTCAGGACGTCAGAATCGGAGAAACGGGCCATGAAGGACAAGTGCTCCCGAGGCCCTTGCATACAGAAAGACGACCGATATAAACATTCGAATGTTCTGCATCGTATAGAAAGTCAGCTTGAGATCCCACTGAGAATTATGTTCAAAAGCCTGTAGGCCATTTATCACTGGAGCTGAAACGATTCACTCCGTTTTTCACGCAGTGGCAACCAGACCAGCGGAAAACGCAGTGCTAGGTTTGCTTTGATCAAACAGATCAGGTGTGATGTGTACTTTTGGTCCGTCTGCTTTGTCTCCTCTTCTTAGAAGGAGTCCAAATAAAGATAGATCCCGTTCTAATGCCTTCTATAATAAATAAGTAAAAATAAGCTAAATGAATAAAAAATTGAACTGAGCTACGCTGTTAAAGGCACAGGTAGTTCGGTAGGATAAATAGTATTTCTTTCTTCATTTATTTATTTCGGCGTTTTCCGATCCCTGTAACAAGAGGACCGTTTATCAAAATCGCTGCTGTGCATCTATTTACCAGCATCGTCCAGATGCTCATTGAGCCATGGCTTGTTCTAATTTAGCAAAAACCGAGGGAGACAAAGGCCAAACAGGCCATCATTAGCTCTGGGTGTTTATATCCAAAGTGTTCGGAATGGCTTAATGAATTAGCATTAGCGGCTAGATTGGGTTCCATGTGTCGATTGTTAAAAATGATGGCGGACGGATGCAGCATCATTAGGAAGGACAGCTTTTGCAGAGAGGTTGCTCGTTCGGGTAACTGACCTTTTGTGTTTGTGTTTGGTTGTGGGGGGGAAGGGTTCGGGGGCAGAGTTGTCATTTGGGATAAGAACACACGGCCAGCTCAAACTAACAAGCTAAAACATGGCGATTCTGTGCCAAGTAAACTTGCAAGGAATTTTTATTTGTCCACCATTTTTCTCCAGGTTGAAAAATAAAACTTTTTTTTTTTTTTCTTGGCCTGACTGATTAGCAGTGTGCTAGCCAGGAACAATGGATTTGGCACTATAAGACACTGGCACAAACATTCAAACTCTTCCCTCGATTTATTTTCTTCTTTAGGAAGGCAAAACCTGTATGCTAGTAAGTCGGGCTGGAATCAAGTTCGTTAAATTTCCATGACGCAGTAAATTTACTTACAGATTATCAATCGTACGTCTTTCAGCATACATCTGTACTTTAAAAAAAATAAAATCCAAGATTCAGTTTTCACAACATTTCTAGAGATGAAGACAAGTGTCCAGGGGAAATATCATTAAGGCGGCTAATGTCACAGTGAGCTAAACACTTGGGGTGCTTCTCAATGTCAAGGATGCTTCCTAAGTAGGACAAGTCCTTTCCAGTCGGACACTTCCATGGCTAGACAAGACTCCTTCCGAGCATTCAGAGCCTTCACACCCTGCGGAACAGTCTAGTGAGTGTGCAGGTCTGGGTCTTTTTCCTCTGTTGAGCAATCTTACTGCATGACCGCCATCTGCAGGACAGGAGTGTAAATACTTGCAGGAATATTCATGTTTATTCATCTTCTACCGCTTAATCCTGGTCAGGGTCGTGGGGGAGGGAGGCTGGAGCTAATCCCAGCTGACTTCGGGCGAGATAGAGGCGGGGTTACACCCTGGGCAGGTCGCCAATCCAGCGCAGGGCGACACACAGAGACAGACAACTGTTCACACTCACATTTCACACCTACGCGCAATTTAGAGTCGCCAATTAGCCTAATCCCCTCTGTGCATGTCTTTGGACTGCGGGAGGAAACCGGAGTACCCGGAGGAAACCCACACAGACACGGGGACAACATGCAAACTCCACACAGAAAGAAAGGCGCCCAGGTGGACCCCGGGGGATCGAACCCAGGACCTTCTTGCTGTGAGGCGACAGTGCTAAGCACTAAGCCACACCACCTTACTTTTAGGATTATGAACGATTTAAATTAACAAAAGAAAGAAACTATATCTAAAAAAAAACACCTATACGTCCTCCTGAGATCCAAACTCTCATGTTGTGCGCTCTTATGTCCGTCCTTTCTCCTGATTGTTCCTGTTTTTTAGTTATTGATCATAATTGAGCTTGATGATCGTCTCCAAACAGGAAGAAGTTTGGCAAAAGAGTAAAACCCAGTGGTCCTCAGACGAGGATCTTACAAGGAAATACACACAATGTAATGGGGAGGGGGGGTCTTATCCTCATTTGAGGATGGTGGGGTCTCAGGAGGATAAACACTACATACTATAGTATTAAACAGCCATTAATATATTATATTATATTATATTACATTATATACTGGATATACATACATCCAAAATAAAATATCCCGGGGGTACAAATAGATACGCTCAAATGAAAACATTAAAATGGGAGCACAGTCTGAAAGTTTCAACAGCGCTTTTGTTTCCTCTATACACGTCTTCATTTCTTTCTTAAACATGAACGCGAGCTTCATCTGAGCAAATCTGTGCTTACGAAAGTAAAACTCTGCAGATGTTTCATCGTGTTATCAAGATTTCCTCTTGTTGACTCCCAGGTGGTCCCGCCTCGTACGTCCACACGGATTTGTGGACAAGTTAAGAATCCTAGACACCGGGGACATTCAATGACGTGGCATGCTGGGAAAGATCTTTCAAAGTATGCATTTCTTGACATTAAGAAACACCTTTAATCATTGATTTAGCTCGTCACTAGCTGCACATCGTGCCTTGAAATTCGCTAATAATTTGGCAAAACGCATCGCTTGTGAAATCTGCTCAAATCTACTCGTAGGATGGGAAATTTAGCAGGCTAACTTCTTGATACCGTTGTAAGCCCAATTCTCGAATAAACGGTCAAACCTAAAAAAAAAAAAAGTCACAAAAACTCAAATATGGAAGGTTTTTTTTTGTTTTTTGTTTTTTTGCCCTTTTACTGTTTGAGGGAAAACGTCGCACTGAAGTGTAATCGCAAATAATTTAAGAAGTAGCTTACAAGCTTGCTAGCTTTGCCAGAGTTGCTTTTTCCGCCTGCAGCCTTGATCCTAAAATCGTCCACTATTGAGATAAAGGGAAGAAAAACACAACACAACACAACACAACACACACAACCCCAGTAACCCTTGTTAGGATATAAAGCAAACGGAGATCCACACAGGTATCAAGTACGGTTTGTTTTCAAGGCCCTCATAAGCTTGCTCACTGTTCATTTTATGTTGCGTTATTAAACTCCCGAAGTTCGATCAGATTTTACTGTGAAGAGCCAGGAGCCGTGTTTAAAATGCAACAGTGGCGACTCGCTCCCGTCGGGCTGTAAATACCACCGAGGCGACCGACCAACTCAGCAATAACTTTCTCGGTGCAAACCCACAATATGGTTATTAATATTTACAACCGAAGCCACAATCCCTTTCCGACTGGTGCGACGCTCGGGCTGAAGAATCGCCGTTGTTGCCTGTCGCCAGTGTGCAAGTGTGTATTATTCATGCCTCCTGATGAAAACAAATCTTCTGTTTATCCAGCACGCCGGATTAACGGATTTAGTAGCAGGGTGGCTCAAGCATGTGTCTGCAGTGCTTTGCATAAGTATTCAACCCCCCCCACCCCTTTGACTCCACATTTTGTCCTGTTGCACCATGAAATTTAAATACTTTTAAAAAATGTGGGACGATTTAAAAACAACAGACATATGGATTTTTTTTAACGTGCAAGAATTCACCCCCGCCTCAGAACTTTGTAGAACTGGGGCTGTTACGACAATCAAGACTTTGGTGAGGTCCTCCACATTACAGAAATGTTTTCTGATCGCGGAATGCGTCCTCCATCAGTTATTAATTTTCTATCTCCAGCGTGTGGAGATCCTTTCATTCGTCCCTAAAGTGCTCTGATTGTTTCTTTTTTTTCCTTTTTTTTTTATTTAACATTTTCATTTCCAACACATCCCAAGGTCCATGGCATTCATCAAAAAGCAATTCACGATATCTTACAGGATTTTTCAGAGGGACTTTGCAAGGATGTCTCATTTACTTTGTCTGGGCGTTGAAAGTGAGTTTTTATGAGTCTCAGATTTCGAGTCACTGGATTATACCATTCGGAACGGGTTCTTTAGCTCTCCTTGAAAATTTTTAAGAAGCTCGAAATGAAGTGATTTTAAAGTTAAAGTACATCTCTTACTATTAATAAATGATCTATTTGGTAGATATTGCGATTGAGATGGTGTATATCTTATCTGACATATTATATACTGTTTATATTTAAAAAAAAAAAAAAAGAGCATGGACAAACTTCACAAGAAGAGAACGTTGTACGGAGTAACTGTTAAAGAAGCGTGCACAGACTTTTCAACAAGCTCAGTAACTTTAATTTAATTGCCATACGTTATATATCCTTGTCTACACACACACACACACACACACACACACACACACACACACACACACACACGTCTTTTCATCTGATGCTTACTATACAATAGTTGGTGTGAAAAAAGTGGTGTGTATACTGTATGTATGTGTAATATATATATATATATACATACACACACATACATACAGTTGTGGTCATACATAACACACACACACACACACAATACATATATACACTATACACACACGCACATATCGGTGATGCAGGTTTTCATACATCCTGCAAGATCTGATCATGTATTTTTGAAAGCCTGAAATAAAACTCAAACTCTGCCTTGTCACCAGAAATGAGGTTCGAACCTCTCACATTACCTTGTCAGATTACCATCGTGCCGTTCAGTCACACACGGGTTAAAGGCGTTCATATAATACCATAGTGCTACCTCGAATTACTGCCGACATCCTTGAGAGATTTCATAATGTACTTGGTTTACGGTAATACATGATCACACTCACTCCATAATTCAATCTAGTAACTGGAAACGTGTTTAAATTAAATTCAGCATAAGAAATGAAATCGCGTTTTGATGAGAAACGGAATATTTCTCTGTAAACTAAACATAATGAGTTCTCTTAAATCGGTTCAGTGTGCTTATTGGGGTGGAACTAACTCCGGCTACAATTACAACCACGAGTCTTCTCAGGTGCATGTCCATGTCAGGTGTACACATCTGGCGATGTACAACATCCGTGATAAATAGGGCAGCCTGAGAACTTTTTGCACGTCTTTAGCTAGCATGGCGTTGTTAGCTCGACCTGATGCCTGTAGTCTCCGGAATATCCCAATGTTAAATCCGAACGCGGATATTTGGAGCACTAAACAAATAGAGATATTGTCCCTGTGTTAGACTTCTACTCTGTGCCTTATCAGTGTTTGTAAAGCTTGTTGAGTTTACTCAGCTGGAAGCTACTTTGAGCGCAACGCGTAAGTGCCAGAACAAAAACGACAACCAAAAACAATAAAAATAAATAAATAAATAAATAAATAAAAGAAGAAGAGGAGATTAGAAAACGCTGGTGTAATGCAGTGTCCTGTTTGCTGGCGTGTCATAAATCAAAGACAACGATATTCAGAAAAGGAAAAAAAATAATAAAAAAAATAGTGCCTACAGCACTGACTTTGTCCACTTAGCAGGAGAAATTTATGCTAGCAAAGCGTGCTTCCGGAGTCACACCCAACCAAACAAAACAAATAAATAAAATTAGATAGATAGATAGATAGATAGATAGATAGATAGATAGATAGATAGATAGATAGATAGATAGATAGATAGATAGAATAATCAAAGCACATGAAAACCTGATGAGTTCGCAACCCTTGGCTGAATCCAAGATTACTCAAGTCATGATCTTTCTGTTCTGCTAGCTACTTAGCACCGGATGTCCCACTTAAATACAGCTATACAGTTGTAATTCAGCTCGAAAACTAGATTATGCGAGCAGAAAAGACAGGCCGCGGTCAATCCGGATGAGCGTCACAGAGCTGATGTGTCAGATCCGCTCAGTGTTAGATGGCTCTGTCACCAGGCCTTCACTTGATGAGCGTGTGGGTGTGTGTCAATCACTTCCACCTCCGAGACAATAAAATGAGTTGATGATGATGATATCGACGCTGACTGTATCATCCAGACGGGCATCGCTGTCATTCCCTGTCACATAGACGAATTTCGCTGATCATTCACAATGAAATAGTGTAATGAGCTGACAGGTGCTCTTAACACTCGGGACAAGGGGGTAAAAGAAGGTATTTTAAACCTGCTCTATGGGGGGGGGGGTTGTTGTTTGGTAGAAAGCACAAAAAAAACGTGTCACTATATTTTAGAATAAATAAAAATATTAATTAAAAAAAAACCCATGTAAAGTGTAAAAAAAAATTATTAGCATCTAATTAGCATTAACCTACTATATGTATGAGGGGGGAGGGGGGGGTGAATGAAACAAAACTAGAAAGAAAATAATAAATTAATTAATAAATAAATAAGTTTTAGAAACACGATAAAAGGCGTTGATGCTTGCATGCTAAAGCGACCAGGTTTCGCTTCACCGCTTTGCCCTCTAACGCTCCAAAACGGCTTTACAGAGAAAACGATCTGCTCACGCTAAACAGGCAAACAATCCAGATGTCATGTCCTGCCGCATGCGAATAGTTAACCCCATTGCTTTTAAGCCAAGGTGACATTCTTCAGTCGGCTTAAATTAGCGAAAAGGTCGGAAGCGCCGACACGTCTTCCAGTGACATTTACATCAGTTTCATCAAACGAGTGATGAATGTAACACAGAGCGCAGGCACGAACCATCGCTTATGAACTTCTCAGGTCTAACAGCCTTCCACGTAGCGCTGTGAAGTTTGACGCACTTTTATTGCTGTGACGTTCAACCAGGAATCGGGAAATCTGAAACGTTTTGTTAGGCTATAAAAAGAAAAAAAAAATGACAAGCATGTGAGGATCCACTGTGTGGGATTTAGGAGGACTCATGAGCTGCAGATATGGATCATGGTATTCGAAGTATGTTGATATTTGTGGAGAATTACCCACAACTACGGCAAAATGGCAATCATTGGTTTTTCCTAAGCTTAGAATGAGCCCTTTATATCGACACAGGGAGCGGGTCCACCTCTACGGAGCCGCCATGTTGAATCCCTACAGGATGAATGGACAAACGTCTAGAGAGCGCCTTTAAGGGGTCACATTTTTATTAATGCTTTTTATTTATTTATTTATTCATTCATTTATTTATTTTTAAACAAGTGGCAGCGTACATCCGGGAGCGAGCGCCGGAAGAAAGACCAAGAAGAAAGGAAGGCGAGGAAGAAGAGAGAAAAGGAATCGGTGTTTGCTGGTGCTGGCTAAGAAGCTTGAGAATCCAGATTTTGAAAAATGGAGGATTGTACTTATTATACAGCACGGGAAAAAAGTGTGAACGTAAGTACTTGGAAGTACTCGATGGGCACTCGATGGCCGCCGTGCGCTCAGATACACGCTTGGAAAGGGAGAGGTAAGAAAGGGGCGTTCGGGGGGCCTATTCTAAAATGGATGGATAGAAAAGAAATGAATAAATGAATGAAGGAATGAATAAATATCAGCATCCTTCAACTTTAAGACCATTCGAGACATTCATCACGCAGTCTGTCATCAATACTGAAAAACTGTAGGTGAATGAATGAATAATTAAATAAAAGTTTTAAAAAGTAATAATAATAATAATAATAATAATAATAATAATAATAATAATTAGTACCCACTAGTGATCTCATCGATCCGATAACCAGTATTAGTATCAGGCCAGTGCTAGTATAAAATGCTTGAGATCATATCAGAGGAAAAAAAAGTCCTCAAGTTGTGATTTAGATGCGTTCCGCTATACCCATCGTAAGCGCAAAATAACATATGTCGAATGTTGTAGGCCACTGCTTAGCCTAGCTTAGGTAGCTTAGCCTAGCCTACCCTACCCAGGAGGAGTCTTTACCTGTAGGAGACATGGTGAGGTCTTCTAACCCCTGAAGACACGCTTTTGATTTAAAATGAGCTCACAAAGAAGCATGCAAAAAAAACACACACAAAAAAAAAAACAGGCGGAAATGCACTGGACAGTACACCGATACACAAGGGAACTCCGTGAGTTGCAGGAGAGATTGAGGCATCACGCAAGGCGTGTGACGCGTACATCCCGTGTCATCCGCGTACTTCCGGGTGTCGTCCGAATGTATCCAGGTGGGAAAAACGTGTTGAGTCATTCCCAAGAAGACTCATGGATGTATTAGCTCACATAAGGGTTTCTACTAAGTACTGAGGAAAGGGTCTGAATACATACGTACGTCCATTTGCAAAGAATTCTATAATCCCGTGTTTGCGCTGCCATGACGGGGCACTGAGTGTAGATTCATGAGGGGAAAAATTTATTTGATTGAGTTTAGCATACGGCTGCGACATTACAAATGGCGAAAAATTGAAAGGGGTCTGAATACTTTCTGAAACGCACTGTATTGATTTAGGAGCTGGACTCCACCCCCACCCCCCCACCCCCCATTCTTAATCAGGACTGATTTTACTATGACTTCATTATACTCCATCATACTCATTATATTTAATTAATACCAAAAATTTGCAGATGATTAAAGTGCATTGGCTAACATTCACGGTTTCGGTACTGCAGACGCAAAAAATTGGCATCATGCTATTACTTTTACATGTACCTACTGTCAGGCTTTTTACGCACACACACACACTCATGATGGACGTGTTCCACCCTTAAACACATCACTGTGTGCCTGTGGGCGGACAAGCGTTTACACACACTGTCACTGGGACACCGAGCTGCTTGTTAATGATCTCCATCCAACGTCCTCTGAAGAAGGAAAGAATCTCCTAATGACTTTAACCTTTAAACCCACGTGCAGTCTGTTTACTACGGTTTCATCCACCTGCCGAGTCGATGCAGAATAACCCGATCCAGGATAACCTGCAAACGACCGGACCTGGGTGCGCATCCGTCTCATGTTGCACATGACCCCTGTTCCGTGTCGATGTATTCTCGGCCCGTTTGTACATTTGCATAGTTGTTCGTGTGGAATTTCCAACATGGGATTCGTTAAGTGGTGTCTTATCTTTAGGATAGCCATGATGCTAAACCTGGAGAGTCCGCGAGGCACTATGAAGTTGCTTTCGTCCTGACACCTCGTCTTGAGATGGTGCGTTGCCATGACTACCTGCCATGTAAAACCGACAAAACTCGCACCACGTGTCCAGATTTTTAATTTGAGCCCAATGATGATACAGCCCTGGGAGTTACAGTAGTGTAGTGTCGGGACGCCGAGCGTGAGAGCGTGCAGAATGTAAATGCGAGCCCATTAATCATCCCTTAACGATGCAGCACTTTAATCTGTATTCTCTCTCTCTCTCTCTCTCTCTCTCGATCTCTCTGTCTGCACTAAATCATATCAAGCTGTAAGGGGACAAAAGCACACCAGGCCAACATGTTATCATTTATTATTAAAGCTCATTCAGGCCCAGTGATTCATGTGCACATGTGTACCTGGGTAAAGGGCGTGATGCATTGCAGACATGAAGAGAAATACAGTATCAGGGGAGAGAGTAATAAGCTTTAGGTGTGGATTAATGTAGGCTGCATGTTTAATCCTCTGGCGTTTATGCTAACATACCATTTAGGTGGCTTTGTTGAGCACTTAAGGAAAAAGCTGTTCGCTGATTGGCTGTTTTATAACCGGCGGCCTTCAGACGGAGGGAAATGGACGACATTGAAATTCGACTCCCCATGTGATGTTGAGCCAGGTGGGAGACATGAATAAAAATATACATGCAACACACACCCACTAAGCCCACAGAGCTAAATACCCCTACACAGCTAGATACCCCTACACCCACTAAACCTCACACCGCTAGATACCCCTACACCCACTAAACCTCACACAGCTAGATACCCCTACACCCACTAAACCTCACACAGCTAGATAC
>JAQLOM010000037.1:25969443-25981446 GCA_030068315.1 Chrysichthys thysi | reverse complement strand
CGAACAATTCATGAGTTGAGGTTCCACTGTATACATTTTACGCAAATAAATTAATAAATTAATTTATTTGAGTATGTCCTTAAAGTTTTGTCTCAAGAAAATAATTGGAAAACAAAAAAAGTCATTAAAAAAAAAAAAGGACACACAAGTAGGAATATCACACACCAAGACCAGTAACAAGAAAATCCTAACTGGGAGAGGGGGAAAATACCTTGGAATAATTTTTTCCTTTTCTTTTGTTTCATTATTATTAGTTTTTTTTTTAGACATATAATCAGTTAAATTAAGAACCCAGCGAGGCAAATGTTAACAATTATTTTGAGCAATGTGCCGAACTCCTGTTGTATGAAAAGAAGTTCGTAAACCAACGGATTATCGTACGACATTGAATTTTTGCCATATTTACTTGGCGAATTGCAAATCCATCCGGATCTAATGCAAAAATCAATCCGTTAGTTTTGGAAGGTTTTGCAAAAACAGACTTTTTTCCGAGTTAGGATTGGGGGCAACGTTGGACGAAAAAAGAAACAAGCCGCTTAGTAAGATTTGTACACATCTCCTGGAAGACTGGGCTGTAATTACAGCTACAAACACTAGTTCTATCCCATTCTCTAAACACATTCTGGAGCTACCCTCCCTCCATGCCAAGTGCAATATTCCCGCTCCGCTGCATTAAATCAACACTTTATGGCAACGTATAACATGACAGATGTTATACTTTAAACGTTATATCTCTTTCCACGAGTTGGCTCATTCTTACGAATTGTAAAACACAATTAATAAATCCACAACCTCCCTGGTTGTTCTTGCTCTGAAGAACTTTCGGACAACATTTTCTCTCTCTCAACGTGAAGGGCGGTATATTAAAATGATCGTTTAGACATTTGGGAAACAATATCTACGGTGATTTAAACACTTTACAGCCAAATATGTGCAAATATATCCTTGCTGAAGATCTCATTCCAAAGTCATAGGCATTTCGAAGGAGTTGGTCCCCACTTTGCTCCAACAAGGCACTATTCTTCAAAATAAAATCCCGGTTATGAATGTGTTTGAGGGGAACTGTCCCGTTCAGAGTTCACACAAGCAATGGTGAGGTAGTGGAGTGCACTCGGCGCTCTAATTCATTCCAAGTGTCTTTCAATGGGGTTGAGGTCGGTGCTTGGGCCACTTAACATCTTTAACACCAAGCTAGAGCAGTTTGAGGAAGGTAGGTTGGTCAGCTAATACCCATTTACACTGTAGGTCACTTTCTGACCAAGCGTTTGTGGACACCTGAACACAACACCCATGGGGATGCGGGTCTTCCATGCAAAGTCGGGAGCACACAACGCTCTACGACGTCTTTGTAAGCTGCAGCTCAATAGTTTCCCCTTCACTGATACGAAGAATCCTGAACCTGCCCCAGCGCACGATGACCGCTCCATGAAGATGCTGCTTGCCAACGTTGGAGTGGAAAAACTTGACCGTCTTGCACAGAGCCCTGATCTCATCCCCATTCAACAACCGACTGCAGAAGCGCAAAGCTCATAATAACAGCACAGGAGGAATACATCTGCAGGAGGACATTCAACAAGCACCTACAGGAGGGAAGGTCAGGTGTCCACGTACTTTCGGCCATATAGTGTCGCGAGAAGAGTCCGAGTCTTCAGAAGGGCAGCCAGGACGTGGGCAAGAACGAAAACACAGGTGTTGGACAAAAACCCAACTTTTTCGTTGGTTCGTCTTCATCGGCCTTTAATGTAATTGTAGTAAGGAGACAAAAGAGAGAGAGAGAGAGAGGACGAAAAAAAAAAGCCAATATATTGAAGTCAGAAAAGGTCACAGATGCTAGGATATTAAGCGTGGGGGGACACAGTGGGACACAAAATGGAAAAAGGGACATGGAAAGGACTCCCTATGAGCAATAGGACAGGTATGAGGAGAAAAAAGACCACAAGGCTTAGAAGAGAATTTAATATAATATATAATATATAGCTGATAACCACAAACCAAACTCCCCCCCCCCCCCGGTCCTACTTTTCACTGATGTGGCAGTAATTGCCTATAAATCACAATATATAGATATATGTATATTTTTCCTCCTACTTATTTCAGAGGAGGATGTACAGTATGTGACACGATGCTGATTGCCAAGCAGAGAGACATAAAGGGACACACACCGTCACGGCGTGCTTCATTTTTATCACTATATACAGAAAGGACTTGATCTCATGGGTCGTCCTGAATCGGGTCCAATATGCAAGGCGGCGAGTGCGCGATAAAATTGCGGTTTCATTTTTCATTTCAGTGAGGCACCGAATTTAAAGCGCATATAAAAGCTTCAGATTTCCCTTCCCCGTTTATTTAGCTTATCAAAATAATTATCAAGAGTTTCTTGGGGGGGGGGGAACGAGGTGCGATTTGAGCAAGGAAGCTCCACGGAATTCAGTCCAGAAGGAAACTTTTGGGAAACTTTTTTTTTTTTTCTCTTTTACTTACTTTTTTTTTTTACTCACATTAAACTTGGCATGCACTTGGCAAAAATAAATGAATAAATAAATAAATAAAAACCCAGGAAATGTCAATCAAAGGCTTGAGCTGGAGTAGGAAAAGAAAAAAAAAGAAAAAAAAATCCCACGGTGCAATGTATTCCAAAACTAAACTGAAATATATGTAAATAAATGACTAAGCAAAGTGCTACATGAAGGGAAATCACCACAAATCGAAACTGGGTCGCCCTATGAACCACTTCACCCAGGCAATTTACACATCACTGTCCTTTATGTCGCTCCGGATCACAACGTTTAATAACCAGTACGCTATATGAAGGGCAACCACCCTCATATGTAGGTCCGGTCACCTTGTCCAATTGGGCAAAGCGAATAATTTACTTCGTCCTGAATTGTTTCAGACAGTAGTTTTTTGTGTACTTGACATATGTGCAATAAATAATTCAAAACCACACACAGTACACATGAAGTATACCTCATGTACACCACGGCAAGAGCAGGTCTCGTGCAAAAAGTAGAATAAAAAGGTCCAACCAAGTGCAATGCGGATGAATCAGGTTTGCATTTCATGCTAACGTTTAATAACCTAAACACTGCACTTTTTCACACAACTTGTATGGTGCCCCACATTTTCCTGTCAATTTTTAAGTCTGCTTGCATCTCAGTAGGTTTTAATATAATAAATAATAATAATAATAAGAAGAAGAAGAATCACTTTATGAAAAGAAGGTTTCCCAAAGAGCTCTTTGGACAGTTGTGGGATTTGCTTCTTAATGGAGCGTCGACTGGAACGTCGTTGGATTTAGAGACACTAATGGGGTTCTACACAAACGTTATGGCCTCCAAAAAAAAAAAAAAGGAGAGAGAGAGAAACCAAACCTTTAAGGTGTGAGATGGAGTGAATGATTCCCAAAATGAGCTTTTCAGCAAAAAGATTCAAAACATTCAGGGTTCCTGGGTTGTCATTCGTCCAAGGAACCACTGGCAAACCCTTGAAAAACCATCGTCCCCCTCAAAGTTCCCCTCAAAACACTATTTACACTAAACACGATCAAAAGTGGTTTGCAGGTCCAGCAAGATATCAATCTAAGCACACAGCTGAGCAGTTAGAGCATGACTCACGAGAACGACCCCGCCACCAGAGGTTCTCTAGATGCCCCGAGCTTTGAAGACAATTTTTTTCCCTTTGCATGCGGTCGCAGGACAGTTTTCTTCCAAATCTGTTCCAGCATGCCGATGTACAAAGCGAGCTCCGTGAAGACACGGTTAGCCAAGGTCGAAAAACTCCAGCGTCCTGCACTGAACCCTGATGTCAACCCTGCTGAACACCTTTCGGATAAACTGGAACACTGACTGAACCCCAGACCTCCTCACCATCCCAACACCAGTGCCTGAGCTCAGTAATGCTCTTCTACCTGAACGGACCCAAATCCTGAAATCTCATGATTTCCAGAAGAGTGGATTTTATTAGAACAGGTTCTTAGACCTCATTTCGTCACCATAATCGCCACCTGTCTCGCGTTTCATTTTTCACGTTTAAATTTGAATCGGAATGAAATTAAGGCCCGATGTACGCTTTAAGGAGGATTCCAAGAGGAACCGGCTCTGACGGAAGGTTCTACACGGATCCTTTAAGTGTTCCTGTAGATCCACAAGCCATGCACAAGAATAAATAATCCCCTCAGGGTACTAAACTAAAGCTTTTTTTTTTTTTTTTCCCCCCCTTCTAGCTACCATGCCAAGAGCAATGTTCAATCCCCCCTCGATTAAATCAGCAGAAGGGGATCATTTTATGACAACACATAATTTGAGAGATGTTTTACCCAAAGTGATTCGTTGTAAATTATCGGCTAAAATCAAACCAATAGCTGCAGGCCAGCGTGCGCAATCTGGAATGGATTCTTAACCGGAGCTGCCAATAATGTTTTAATCATGCTCGCCTCACAACCAGAGCAAAAATAAATGCGGACGTAATGACGGACAACACAGTCCGACACCCGCTACAGAGCAGAAGCTCTGGATTTGGCGTGGATCTCTGCCAAAACCTTTTGTCCTGAAGCGCTGCAGTTCGGCGATTTCTCTTTTTAAAGGCGTCTCATTAAAGTGTTCAGTTAATTAGCGGGTTTAGCAAGAGTAGCAGAATAGGAACGCCATTAAATTGTGCCGGAGCATGGACTTGTGCACCCCGATCAATGCTGAAAAGTGCAATTTGACATCAAATTTTAGCGCGCGGGCATTGTTTATAAAGCTGCAAAGGAAGGAAAGACTCCAGAAAACAAAATAGTAAAAGAAAAATGTCTGATACCAACCACAGTGCCGGGGAATTCTCAAATCTGATTGGTCGGTTTATGTTAACGCACCCGTTCGGATAATTTATTGGTCTACACAAGGACATGTACGGCACGTGTAACGAGCTTTATGGAAGGAGTCTCCCGTGTCTAATGTCAGTCCTTTGAACACTGAGATGTACAGTTACATTTTTTGTTTTGTTTTGATGACACGCCCATGTTTATTTCTCCCCTTCTTTCTGTTTTTAGGCTTATTAACTTGAACATAGAGAACCAATGTGAGCATGGTGAGGAAATGAACATACATTTATAGCTGCTAATTGCGCTAAGTGGAACTTGTTTTCGAGATGTTTTAGAACATTAAATCTAACTAAAGAAGCAATAGATATCACAATTTCGTGTTATTTAATACAATATTTAAATATAACCGCGAAATGCTGTTGTGTAAGAGAAATACGACACTTCGAGATGTGCTGTTACGGGTAAACAATCAATTCCAGGATGTTCGCAGGAAATCCTGTTGTTGACGAGGTTCCCGTAACAGCATTTTTACAGCTACTGTTCTTTCGAACATGTCCAATTAGCCATACTGGACCGACGTCAGGACTATATTAAAACAAAAACAAACAGAAAGAACCCATAAATGCGAAGATAACTCTTAAAATTCTAGCATTGCTTGCTACAGATGGCGTTCTCCATAAAAAGCCCTGGTACAAGCTCTCAGGGTGAGCTGGACTGGCAACCCGCTGTCTGTATCCATAGAAATCTAACCTAGCGTTAGCACAGAACTCCCTCCAGAACCCCATCAGGTTTTCTTGCCCTCCGCAAAGCTAATTAGGTCTATTTAAAGAGCCGAGCGTTGCTCAAGAAGCCTTCGCAAAGGCCCCGTGCGCTTTGTCTCCGAAATACCTGCACTGTTTTTCATTTAGACAAGCTAGCGACTCCGACCGAGCCGTAATTTGGTTATGAAATATTCCTTTATGCGTTGGCAAGAAACGCTGACTGCCTGTCGACGGCCTGTTGGAACAGATGCCTGGTGCAGAACTGCGGGTCCCTGCTGAGGGTGCTTTAGTCAGGGGTTGCACTGGACATTTTATTTATGTATTTATTTTTTCCCCTCTTACTCATTTGTCTGGAGTTACCAGCTTGAAAAAAAATATATAATAATAATAAAAAATCATCCCTAAGCCTGTAGTGTCACAGAAAATAATGGGAATCTTTAAGCAAGAGTAAAGTGTGCAGAAGTAATGACTGGCATTATAAGTGAGTCACGGAGCTCGCCTACATGCTGCATTGTCTCCGTTTTCAGAAATAGACCAAAGAACTGCTTTTCCTAACCGGACAACTGGGAAGAAGCAAACCCCCGTTCGTCTTGGTGTATTTCGAGATCTCTCTTCGGATTCTAGCAAGGCTATGAAATAAATAAATAAATAAATACATAAATAAATAAATAAATAGTAGTAGTAACGGTACACATGATTTATTTATATCATTTTTGCCGATCGCGGGGGTTACGTTCCGGCACCCCCACCCCACCACGATAGGTGAAATCTGCGTAAAGTAGCGACGTTACTTTTATTATTTATATATATTTTAAGGCTTTATTAACCTTTCCCACACTCTTATAAACACGTCCCATGCTCTTAAACACTTTCGACACTCTTAAACCTACGTCATTTTAACAACCTAAAAAATTCTACATGGGTACTATGTGCCGGTGAGTTGACTTCCTGTTTACAGGCGTCCTAGCCAATCCTAGCGCTCCCTCGCGGTCACCTGACTGGTCCTCCTGACAGGCAGAAACGGCGTAAACTGCGTTTTCATCGTGTGTTCATTCGCTCATGAAATACGTACTGTATTTTATTTCGGTGTAATATTCTTTTAACGTGTTTGAATGAACATTTTTTAAAAATATTTTTTATATTCCAGAGTCTGGCGAAATAGGAAAAAAATCCGCGATTCAAAATTTGAAAAACCGCGACGCACCGAACCCGCGATAGGTGACCCGTGATATAGCGGGGGATTACTGTATTTGGTAAAAACTTGCCTGAGATTCCAACAGCCTTTTTGTTTGCATGTGCTGTAGCCAATCAGCAGTGAGCGCGTGATGTTCAAGATGTTAGGACCCACCCTTTTTGTCTGGTGTTGATTTTTTTTGCTTGTTTGTTCTTGCTTTGGCTCTCGCAGTTGGGGTTTTATTGGCATTTTCTCTGATTCGCTGCTTTTTTTTGTGCGTTTTCAGATTTACGATTGCGGACTTGATTTTTTTTGCCCCTCCCCCCCAAACTCGGAATAGCATTTTTAGCTTTGCTATTGCCGTTTCACTATTGTTTGTGTGTTTCCTGAGTTGCTGCTTTTTTTTTTTCTTTTTTTGGTGTTTGTCGTTGCTCTTGCTAGAGCTCTCTGCGTTTGTCCTTGTGTTTCCAGTTTATAATGACTTTTGCGCCTACAACCCGCCATGTAAAACATTCCAAAGTGGCGTGAAAACATGATTTAAAATGGCAAATTGTAAACACTGGCACCTCTGGGTGCGGCGTATGCTGAAAACGATGAAACGCAGAAAGCAGAGCGGATTCGAAGCGTTGTAAATTCTTCATGGCCTGCACTCGCACGTACCTACACCCAAACACACAAACCACCCGACGCTCCCACACATAACGGGTCGTTTCCATGCCTTCAACACCTGCACCTTTGCTTCACCCTGGCCTCATATTTCCTCGTTTTTTGTTTTGTTTTTTTTTGCTTTGGTGCCAGCCGGGCCCTGCAATCGCAGGTCTTCTTTCAGACCCGTGAGAAATAACTAAACCAAACGGAGTAATAGCTCTCTCGCTCTATCTGTCGGGGCACGGGGATGGGTTCCATTTGTCGGCCTTGCACGCAGAAAAGTGCCAGCATCCGGTGCTGTTTTTATCTTGATGAATACGATTACCCAGGTACACGGATCTTCTCCCGTCCCGGCGTCCTCGCTGACGGCAGAGCTTGAGGTCTGTGGTCCGGTGAGTATATCCAAGTGAAGCATCCATTTTCACATCCACTCACACGCACTACACTTTTATGGCCTGTTTGTGGGTTTCGATATTCTGCCGAGGGAGTGAATCAGCGCAAGTGGCCCAGCCGCTCGAGCCTACTTATTCCAGCTGAAGCACCTGCGTCTCTGACCCTGGCACACGCGAACGAGTGTTGTAATTGGAACACCCCTACGGGGTTAAGAGCGACATAAGAGGCCTCGTTGTCATAATGTGTTCATTTAGCCTCACAGGAGCACAATATAAAAGAAAGAACCCCTTCTTTCAGGTGTGGCGTATGCAACCTGGGTTCCGGTGCGTGGCGGAGTTCAGTCTTTGGTCAAGATGGAGCTTGACACACTTATTATCCAGACTGTCCTCTCCATCATGGACTCTTGCACCACCATAGTTTGAAAGTCGACACGAATGCGTCTTGGCCTAGTTATTATGCATTAGGGATTGTTTCAGATCTGATCGTTATGATATTCATAACTGGTGATTAAGTAGCCTTGTGTGTGGTGTAGCCCTTTGTAGTTAGGGAGACAACACGTACACAGCCATGTCAAAAGTAAACGGACACCCGTCTTCGTGTTTTATCTAGGCGGACACCACCTGGCGCTTCAAACTTCTTAATATCTGATTATTGTTCATTTCAGATCACAGGATATGAATCATTAGGAGAGTCCAGCCATGCGGCGAACACCAGAAGCCAAAGAGGTGCGTGATTTCCAAAGAGTTTGTATTGTGGGTCGGTCAGAGGGTGGACCTAGCCAGCGTATGATCGCACAAAAGCGAACAAATCAGGTCACGAACGGAGTCTCGGAAGCCGAGGGTCCGCTGTATATTAGTATTTTGATGCTACCTATCGTGGCATGTTACAGAATTGACTAAATGCAATGGATAGTCGCCATCTGGAGGTACTGAGTACTACAAACAGGCAGGCCATAAAAACGGTGCATAAGGTTATAGAATGGCGTGGTTTCTTGGTTCACATGTGTAACGGTTCCCTAGAAGATTTGGCTTTAACCTGTTTAAATATCGACTATTCCAACAAGCGACCAGTGACTTGCCAAATTTCCTGAGTATGTTTCCAGCCCCGCCCCTTCTCACACACCCCTCCAAACATCTTTTTCCCGGTCTAGCACAGGAACCCAAACTTGACCAAATATACAACAAACCATCAGTGTCATTTAGCTCAGATTTAGACTGGATAAATGACTAAAAGATAGAAAGATCTCCGAGAGGTTGTTGCAGTGGATAATTTAGTAGCTTGTAAAGGTAAAAGCACGGAGGAAAAAAAAAAAGTTTCCGTCTTACCGAGGTGCAGTGCATGTAAAATCATTTCCCAGAAGCTTGGCTAACAAGCTCATTTGGTGAACCTAACACTTGGGCTTTAATTAGATTCCATGCGAAGAGCAGCTCAGTAAGAAGCAATAGCTAGCGAGAGAAAGACAGGTCAGTTGTCTTTAAGCAAAGGTCATTTTGTCATATTGAGTCATTCGCTGCTGTCATTCGATTCTAAGCGAAAGAGAAGGATAGAAAGATCAACTAAATACAGCTCGCCTTTTCTCGAGTCAGATTCCTGGAATTTCAAATATGTTAGAGAACATGATGATTAAATCGTACGGTCGCTTTCACAAACATTCATCAACTCTATTATTCATAAACAGAAAGAATACGGCGCAGACGAGACTCTGCTTGGAGGAAGCCGTCCACCAGGAGACAGCGGAAGAGTAAGGAGGGCGTCGGCCCCAGCCCCAGCCCCGTTTGAATACGACTACGGCTATTTTGCGTAAATTCATTCCATATACACGCATTTGTGTGAGCTCTATAAAATATGGGGATATGTTCAAGGGGGTGAATACTTATGTAACTGAAGGCACAGGTTGATGGAAGCGTTGCAAGAATCTGTCCAATATTTCAGTCCTTTTTTTTTTTTTTTTTTGCAGAACAGGATGTCATTTCCTCCCCATGAATTCCCATCGATTTTTCAACCACGCTCGTGTGTGAAATGGAAATGTCATTCACGTGAGCCGGTCTACCCATCATCTCGGGGCTCAGCGACGAGGACGGCGACTTTGCCTGAAAGAGGAACGGTTCATTACGACACAAACCCTTCCTGTTTAGGCAAAGGCATGGAAGAGGTAGGATTGGAATTTAAAGAAAGAAAGAAAGAAAGAAAGAAAGAAAGAAAGAAAGAAAGAAAGAAAGAAAGAGAAGGGGGATAAAAAAAACGACACAAAGACAACATGTTGCTACCGTAGTGCTATCTGGGCTAGCATGCTAGTTCAAAGAAACCACTGGGAAAAGAGAAATGACAGCCTTTCCCCACCTCTATAACAAGCCGCCCTGCTGCGTTTTATTTTCTTATCGGGATTTTTCCCACAATTTCACAGCAATTTTCAGTCATTTAATATTGCGGAACCTCCTGCTAACGTTTTCTTTTTCAAATAAAAAAAGATACCTTATGAAACACCTTGCCTTCACAAGACACTTTTGGTAGCACTCCAAACTTATCCAGTTTCAATTAGCACCCATCAGTGTGTTCCTCTGCCAGATTAGCCTTCGCGTACCAATCCAAGACTCCAAGCTAAATAACTCCTTTAGGAATCCACGAACCATGAACTATCCACAGAATATTCTTCTTGAACCCAGAAGTTCTCGACGCGGTCCACAGATGGTCCCCAGTATTACCTTGTTCTTGAGTTGAACAAAAAAAAAATAAAAAATCTGTCATTGCTAACTTGAGAACCACCGCGGTAAAGGTTCTACATATACGTAGGGCCCTTAGAGTCACAAATGAGTCGGATTTGGAATCCCTTATTGCACCTCTAACGAGTCCCCTTTAAGGGACAACCTAAGAGGGGGCATTAAATGCGACTTTTGCGTCGTATCCCAATCATTTCTTCCAGATCCCAAAATAGCCTTGTGAAAGCAGACGCTAGACAGCGAGAGCTTGGAGTCTGCGCTTGTGGCAGAACGTCCCTGCTGGTTTCTAGCATCTTTGAGCAGAAACATATAATACACACATCAAATAGGGTGTCTTTGGAGGGTTTGAAAAGGTGGGTGGAAACCATGAGGTAAATGCCACATGGGCATTATTAGCATCAGACAAGCACCTTTGACTTTCTAATAAATGAGTGCTAGCTACCTCGAAGAGCCTTTGTACCATTTCCTGGCAGGAGCCTCTTTCCAGTCCGGGCAGACTCGCGAGTGTGGCATTTAGC
This sequence comes from Chrysichthys thysi, assembly GCA_030068315.1. Taxonomy (NCBI): domain Eukaryota; kingdom Metazoa; phylum Chordata; class Actinopteri; order Siluriformes; family Claroteidae; genus Chrysichthys; species Chrysichthys thysi. The sequence goes on along the minus strand of JAQLOM010000037.1, from coordinate 25,970,434 downwards.
AGTTTCTGCACTTTGACAGGCGCTGATGAACAAAAGGACAGCATGAACCTGGTTTCTTTGGAACTCCAATTGAGATGTATTTCTTTTTTTCCTTCTTTTTTTTTCCCTTTTTGAAACTTGGGTAAACTTACTGGTGGTCAAGGCTCAGTCTCGAAATGCAGGACATCCTAACTGCAGCACTCAGCAGGGGCATGTGTGTGTGTGTGTGTGTGTGTGTGTGTGTGTAGGAATAGTGCTGTGGCAGGGACGTTTGATTAGAGCAAAAGGAGCTCCTGTCTGCTTGGCACCAGGGTGCCATTAATCTCCCGCTGGCCCATGTTTCAGAGATGAGCAAGTCGGTGCCAATGACCCACACTCCGCCCGTACAAAAAAAAGACTACCTCCCCAGGTTCCTTCTCTATAGATATTTGAACATTCATTCAGTAGAAGCCTCAAGTCTTATGCAGTGTAAGCCGACACTGAATTCTCACTCGAGGTTTTTCAGAAAGCCTATGGAAAAATCCACAGTGTTGCGGCGTTATGACGTGTAACGTGGTTGGTTTTTTTTTTTTGCCTTTCTTTCACAGGGTCTCGATTCACAAAGCTCTGAAGCACATTTTTTCCTCTTCGTCAAAAGACCTGTAAGAAAGCCGGATGAAAAGGTACCAGCGCTAGCCTTTATTTCAACCTCTAGCACAGGGTAACCGTGTGAATTGGTATGAATACCTCGCATTTTCTTTCACGTGCACTTTTAATCGGGGTCCATATTAATTTCACCTCCAAGACCCGCCCTTGAAAAGACATCCGAGGAGTGCTTTGTCTAGCCGGAATCTAGACGCCTGATAAGCGAAGATGTCTTTCTCACATCTCCGTGCTCGCTGGAACGCCTGGAGTTCAAACCTCAATTAATGCGACGTTGTTTTTTTGGGTTTTTGTGTTTTTTTTTTTCTGGAAATCTGCAGCGGCAGAAGAATCGAGAGAAAGTCCCGGCGTACAACCATAAACCGCTCCA
>JAQLOM010000037.1:25936788-25950408 GCA_030068315.1 Chrysichthys thysi | reverse complement strand
CGCCAGAAGTCGCCTCGTGCAAGGTTCGTTTTCTTGGTTGTTTACCTAAAATTTTTGTATAATTCAGGATCAGCACTCATCCTCGAGCGTGTCCTCTTCATGATAATCCCATGAGCCTGGATATCAAGTTCAGGCGCGTGGTTGTGGGTGTAATTTCGCCACCGTCCGACAATATTGCAAGAAAATGACAGTGGAGAAATTTCCAAGTGACCTTGCTCATCTGAAATCGATGCGTGTGGTCCGTGGAAGGGTCTCCGCCCCGCCTAAAGGATTTTGATATAAAGGAATTGATATGAGTGTCCGGGGCGATACAATCCTCAAACTGTCAGCTGGGAAAAACATATTGATGACAGGCTCACCTGCTCGCCCTTGGGGAACACAGTTCTTGGACTGTCAGGGTTTTAAAAAATGCACTTTCAAAAAATATCAGTTAGAGGATGAGGGTTAGAGTGAGGGCTAGAAGACGAATAGACCCCGACAGGGACCTCCTGACTTCACAAACACGGCCTTAGAGTTCGGAGATATTATCCGGACGAAACATTTCCGTAAATCCACCTTCAATGATTTTCGTGTCGATATCCGGAAATGAGAAAATATCTGACTGCTTTTTAAATAAAGCTGCAATGGGAGGTTGTGCTCAGAGGCGGGAAAGTGGCGCTCAGAATGATGACCACCTAACTTTTGAGCTTAAAGTGGGGAAAACCACACACGGATTCGGTCATGGTTGGCATTCTTTTGTGCGCACCAAGCTAATCAGGTGGTTATGTTCCTGGTGCGGTTTTTGTTTATTTGTTTGCCAATAGGTTTGCGCAAAACCTCCCAAACCGATTTGTGTCAAACTTGGTGAGAAGGGCGGACCACGGGTCAGGAAAGAACCCATTGCGTTTGAGTAGACATGTGGCACCAGGGACGCTCCGTGACTTTAGTTTCCCGTTTGCTAAATGTTGCAAGATTCTGCATTTGGCCTTGGTGGAAGTCTGCGCTCAACAATGCCATCCGTCTTAAAATCCAATAGATGGCAGTAAAAGTTCAATATTGCACACTGTAGCCAAGATGGACGTCCAAACACTCGATTGAAAACGATCCAGACATGTAAAGTGGCTGCAGGTGCAGATTTGCCCATCATTGAAGAGTCATCCCGTGTCCTTGGCGGAGGTCTGTGCACTTCCAGTGCTTCCCCTTCCGTTGGCGTTTAGTGATGCATGTTGGTCATCTCCAAAGAACGAAACGTATAATTATTCTTCTCGATTCAACAAACACACACCTCCATGTGCTGATTGAACAGTTCCAACAGCTTCCAAATCTTTCAACTGTCATGCTCAGACACCCCTCAACACTGGTCAGCTCGTAGACGGCGAACTAGCCAAGCCGACTGTGTCACGTACCTGCCTCGAGGTCGACGTTCCTACCAACGTGGCCGCTGGTTCTGTGTGGGATTTCTCCTTGTGTCCCAGCGTGACCTCAGGATGACACACAACCACTAAGGTCTCATTGCAATAACGCAAGCAGCAAATTATTTGCACCACAACTCCTCATCACAGTAGGGATACTTTAATACACACGGAGAGATTTCATGTGCCTCAAGGTGAAAATTTTCCTTTTTAGTATTATGAAAAACATAAAAAGCCAGTCGCATATCAAGTTTTAATCAGCTGAACGACAACTGGCTTTTGTTTTCTTCATGCGGGTGCATATGATTCTCCTCCCCCGATGTTCCGTGTCATATACAAGTCCAAGCTAGGTATTTCCTTTGAAGATAATTGGGGCAAAACTGAAACGACGCGTCCTTACCAGGCGGGAAGCGTGAGACGGCTTCCTTTGAGACACGAAGCTACGGGATGTTGCGCGAGAAAGGTCGACTCCTTGTGGCACTGGGATTTAAAGTCTCCTAACCACAAGCTGAACGCTTTACCGCTACGCCACTCGGGAGCTGCTTTGAAAACTGACAAATTGCTTCGTCTGGGGTTCACTGGTTAGGTTCATCAGTCAGGTCGGGTACTGGGTGTCTGCTTGCTTTTTGTTAAATGTGACATTGCTTATGAAGTGTATTGTATGCCGGACAAAGATCACCGAAAATAAATAAATAACAGAGCTGAATATTTTATACGTTTCAAAATATCTTGGGCTGCAGAGTGACGCCAGGCCGCGATATAACCCAAAATTTGGGACTTTGCCATTTTATACGTAGCAGCACAGCATATATACATAGGCACACAGTCAACGGTCAGATTTGTTCATTCTGTCAATCAAAGCATGAAAAGAAAGCTGGATTGCTGTTGAATAATAAGCTAGAGTAGCATAGAGCACCAAAACGGTGGCCACTCCAAGAAAAGATTCATCGTTTACGCTTTTTATTTAAAAAGCAAAAGTTTCCTTCTTGAGGCTATCATTTGGTTTCAGTTCATTCGGAGTGATATAGTGATGAAGTGACGGAGTTCTCATTTATACATTTTGGTAGTTTGGTGTGGAAGAAAAACCCAAATAATACCACCCCCCCCCCCACGGGATCCCATAGCTGTACTATGCAGCATTGTTACAAATATTATTAAGTGATTGATGGTCACATCTTCCAGTGGTGTAATTTTCATAGCAGCGTTCCAAAACATCACTGCTCCAAGTCTAAATTCCTTCAGACGATGAAAACATGCTCCGAATTCTGTTTGGTCAAAAGGAAACATCTGTTAAATGTCAATCTAATTTCCAGTTATGATTCTTTTTTTTTTTTACCACCCCCCCCCCACACACACACACACACGCCATCGATGGTTTTCATTCTGATGACTAATTCTGGTGACATTAGATCACAAACTACTTAATTAAGAAATAAAAGTGCCTCAATGACCAACTTTAGTGCAAACATATCTAAATATTATCTTATTCCCAAACTAATGTTCTTAAAAAAAAAAAAAATAATAATAATAATTTAAAAAAAAACTGTAGGATTTTTTTTTTTTTTTTAACCTGAAGAAAACCTGCCAGCGCCCACGAAAACACACACTCCCCTCAGACGCTGCGCCAAAGCTTATTAATATGCCGTGACCGTATCCGAGCAAATTCAACACCTCCGAATCTCATCTCGTTTCATCTCATAAGTCATATCTCATCTGTCTCCGTCTCATTCACACAGACTTCCACGCACAGTATTTCTCTCTGTCGTACTGACCAGGAGAGGCCTGGCGTACTACCCCACACACACACACACACACACACACACACACACACACACACACACGCTAGCCTTCAAAGGAATACTCTTGTCTTCAAAGCAGCCCTCTGTTCTCTCAGTGCAGACAGCAACACTGTGCAAATGACTCAGAGAGCAAAGAATCATGGGAATACTGGCATCCTCTGTATATCCGTGGTGCGAAATGTCTCACTTGCCGTGCTGAATGCAATTTTCACTCCGCTTTTGTTTCCTGCTCGAGTCGATCTCGCGCCAAATCTGTACGGACTCGGCGGCGCGAGAGTGATTGGATTTTATACGGAGTCGTAAGGAAAATGCACATGTAGTCACCGTTTAATAACGGTTCACGTCAACTGGGTTCATTCCGAGTGGCTTTCTTGGCCACAACATGCAGGACAACATTTGAACAATTCACCTGCATGGACTTTGCTAGGGTTTTTCCACGTTATGTAGTGTAAAGTGGACGGGGTAAATATCGCCTAAAGTTTGCCCTCGCCAAACCTATAGTCGAAATTTTAAGCAAGTCACGGTAAGGGGATAAACTGAACACACGGCGCGGTAGCCGTCAAGACTTACGGCTCTGGGTTAGTGATCGGATGGTCAGGGGTTCAAGCCCCCAGCACCACCAAGCGGCCGCTATCGGACCCCCCGAGTATCCCCCTTAACCCTTTCTGCTCCAAATCTCTGACTGTAGTTCCTGAGGACTTGGGATATATGCAAAGAAACAAAATCTGACTGCTCTGAAATGTACATGGTGACAGTTAAGGCTTCTACTAGTTCTTAAATCGTATCTGAACACCTTCCTGCGTCCTACTTACATCTGCCCCATACTGAAGGTTAATAACTCCAGAATGCTCAGTGCCTCGTTTGTAAATCAGCAGAACGCACGCACACGGACGAAGGGAACGGGATTAAGGGGTCCGCGCTCATGAATAATTCAGGCGTGCACGATGAAACATGGTAATTGACAACAGATAAATCAGCAGACTGATGGATGGAGGCAAGATCTTCCTAGTTCTGGAAGAGTTATATATGTGCCCCAAGGGAAGGCGCCAGGGCTGATGTTCTAATCGAACGAAAAGGTCAGTCATAATGCCGTTTTCCGACAAAATAATGAACGGATGTTCTGACATCATGTTCCCAAGATCTTGTCGGCTCACTCGATCGTCTCGGCTGTTGTGACTAGAATCTAATCGGAATCCTCGAGAAGGTCCCGAGATTATCCTGACCTGGCTTTGTTTTAATAACTTCCGAAATACGACTGGGTTGAAAACATTGGGTGGTTTTTTTTTCCGAAGTTATTTCATCATCCAGTCTTCGTAATGCGTATATTTATTTTTTTCTCGAGTTTATCCATTTATCCAGGATTACAAATGAGAACGTGTCGACTGCACACTCGATGCTGCACGTCGAACGATAGCAAGATCTCGGATCAGTCACTACATGAACAGGATCCACGCGGGACGCATGGTTTAAATGCAATCTGGACCGTGCGATCTGATTAAAATCCGAGTAAGATCATTTAATGTTCACGGGTCATTTTTTATGGATACTCAAGGATCACTGGACTTAAAAGCTGTGTTCATGAGGCTACATGAAACCTACAGAAGTCCTTAGGATGGCCCTAATATCCTGCATCGCCTGCGAGATTCAGCACTATCAGAGAAGTCGAATTTAAGGCACGAGGGACATACATCTTCGGCATGATTATTAATAAAAGCTGCCTGATGCCTATTGGAATAAACTATTATAAAGATTTATATCAGTTGTCATCTAGGTGCCATATTGTCCCCCACTTGTGTTAGCCCCCACGAAGAACCTTTTCCTCCCTTGTGAGTGTCAGACTGTGCTAGAAACGGTGCAATATCAATTTTGCATGCGGTCTTTAACAGTAAATCTCATCGTTCGACTCTTTCGCGCTCTCTGCCCAGATCTGTGGTTGTTTCGAGATATCAAGGCCAGCTACGTGAACGACTGCCAGCTAGAGCAGAATTGGGGGCGACCGTCTTGGCTGCTGAAATCAATGGCAATCTAAATTGTGTCGTCCTTCCTCGTGGCCTTCAATCGACAGAAATGTTAATTTAATCTGTTTAATGATTTGATGCAAGTCTCACGACAGTAGTACTGGTGGCAATTTGTCCATGGGCCGATGACCAGAGAGTGGAAGTAGCAGCAGATATATCAGAAGTGTTCTCTGCGAGGTCTTTTGAGACTCGAGGCAGTGAACGGTTGTGAAATTAAAGGGGACTGGCACTTTCGCAGTAAAAAATTAACCTCCTTATCTCCAGGAGATCTGTACAAATACAGACAGCTTCGCCGGTTTGTCCCTCTGGATGAACCTGACAACAAAATGTATCCCTGGAAGAAAGGATTCCACGTGGTACCATTTTTCAAGCCATCTAATATTTAAAGGGTTAAGTACTGAGCTAATTCTGTCTCAAACATGTCACCATGTTGGAACAAACTTCAGAGAGAGGGAGATACTATTGGCACAAAAAAACACCCTAAAAACATTATTATATATATATATATTGTGAAATTCCTGAACGTCAACAGTATGTTGCTTATGACTGTTTCAAAAGCAGGCATCAGATCCGTTTTTCCCAAATTCATGTTGGTAGCTCAGGTAGGTGTTGGATATTTCACCACTATAATTGTGCCTCGCAGTTCTGATAAATGACTCACATATGACTCACAGAAACCCCCGAGGACAAGAAAAAAAAAACCAAAACGAACTTTTGTTTATCTACTCCAGCATTTCAAAAGACTACACGTGTCCCCACATCGCCTTGGGAAGGAATATTCTAAACCACATAATCGTTGACTCTATGTAGAGGGATTTTCCCTGGAATTAATTAGCTGAATAACTGAACCTGTCACTCACATCACCATGCTAACGGATTACAAATCCTCAAAATCCCACATCATTCCCAGTCCCAGGAAGCCATCCTGGATAAAGAACATCCCCCGGGCAGGATTTTCTCACGAATCAGTTAGGCAGCAAGTATGATGCCCTAAGCAGTGCACACTTCATTACGGCAGGCACCAAGAACACATAAATGCCCATGCCCTACGCCAGACGGCCTTCCCTCAAAACCACTTTCACGCTCCAGGACCTCCGAGCGGCCAAAAATTGGTTTCGTCATGAATGGCAGCCCGATGAATCAAATGGTGCTTGAGAGGTGCTGAAGACCTGACCACCTGACCTGGCAGACATTACGGTACAATCAGGGCCGGGCATATGGTCAGAGGGGAGTCGAGAAGTTAAATAACTACAAGGTAAGCAAGTGTAATAGAAGGGAATCGAGGCAACTGGACCTGTGGTGCAATCTTGAAGACGTTTGTTGACCCGTCTGTAGAGGCTTGGTCATTCTACAGGAAGATCAACACAAGTCCTGCACGCTTGATGGTTAGAAGCAGACAACCTTTGGCTTTGGCGTATGCAATTATGGCACAGCGATATTCATTTCTTCGCACATCCCAGCTTCATACGACGCTGGGGTCAGTCACAGTGTGGTACCCATGGAGCAGAGAGGGCCTCACTCTGATGGTCGCTTGAACCCCCGGACCATCCAATCAATCAGTTATCCACTGCCCAGGGTTGTTACAGACATGGAATTGTTTACCTCAAGAGTCACAAGACGTACAGCTGAAAGCTGTTTTTCAACTTGGGAGCAGTCTATGCTACAAAAATAAAACCCAATTCCTGTTCATCTGGAAAAGACTGTGGGCTGGGGCCCACTTCAACTGAACCAGGGTGCAATCCGGATCAGGCGTCTGACAGAATTCGTTCCCTTCACTGGTTCAAGTTTGTGATGTTGGGGAAAGGGTAACAATGTCATGTCACGTCACGTCATGTCATGGGGATGTGTATAACCCAGTCTTTGCTTTTCCACTCTACTTACACTCCAGTAACTGGCAACCCGATTTTTATTCATTCCTCTTTAACCCATGGACCCTGGATCTGGAGCCTATCCCGGGAATCCCAGGCACACGTTGGGAATAAGCCCTAGTTCTCGGGACCGTGTTGGACATTTTGTATCGTAGAGGAGAATGCGAAGTATTTCATAGAAACCCCAATCTTTAAAAGTTCTGCATAAAGCAATGACAACTAATGAGATGAATATTAAGATCACAGGCCTGGTAGAAGGTCTGTAGGAAGTCAGACACTGTATAATAACATTGCAACTAACATCCCAGCTACTAAAGAAGTGGTAGGAAAGTCAATTCGACTACTCTAGTTGATAAGCGGTGACATTTTGGGAACATTTTCCTAACCCTTGCGTCATTCTGCAAGGATGCTTTACCAGAAGTGGTCTGTGTGAAGCTTGGTTCACAAATAAGATGTTTTCAATCTGTTCACCATTCTGAAATATCCAATTTCGAGACAGTGCAAGTGCCTTCTTGACGCTCCCTACTTCTATTTCCACATATTTGTCAGCCGACATCCTGATGCTGGCATCCTCGACTTTTTTTTTTTTGAAGAAGAAGAAGAATTTCGAAGAGAATGTGCCAGAGAAACCAGGTCTTCTACATCAGCAATCACTCTCTACATGAACTCCATCCATCAACACTCATCTCTCAGCCTGCCAGTCAATTTTCAAGCACAAGTGTTTGCCTGCAAGCAGAACAAGATTCAGGGGCGTTCGTCAGCTTGTTTGGGGATGAGAAGAAAAAAAAAAAAAAAAGTTTGCCCACACTTTTTATCACATTAGGCAAGAGAGAGAGATATTCTGATATACATTGATAGCGAACAGTTTCTTTTGAGAACGAACAAGCAAACACAATCTAGTTCCCAGGATCTACGGCACAACCAGCAATTTGGCGTTCTGCACCAGGAACCAAACACGTTTCCTTCTTTTTGCTTGGTTTGCATCTTAGTCACCCTGGTTATCCAAGTGTTTTTCATGCTAATTTTGAAATTTATCATTATACAGATCATCAGGCATGCCCCCCCCCCACTCTTCTAGGGTGTGTGCAGGCTGTGAAATGTTTCTACTCCAAGGCCATTGGTTTTTTGCATTAGTTTTGTCGTTCCAGTGAGAAACAACAACAGTCGCCAAAATGCAGTCTACAGCTACTAGTTGAATGCAAAATAATAATGCACTGTGGGTGGTTCTTTGTTCGTTAGTTCGTTTTATTGTTCCACGGTCGGCCTCATTACATTTTTTATGTTATGTCTCAGGCTTAGCTTTGTTGGCAAATTAGCAAAGCAAGCCAATTTCCTTCCAAGCTATATTTTTCTTCATAATGCCTCTATGCACATTTAATAGCTCCTTCTGCACAGCCAGTTCAAGGCAAGAATCTCATGCCTTTATTCCGCCTCACTGTTCTTTGTAAAAGGTCTGAATACCAAATGGGGAAATTTCGTTTCGCCTCCGAGCTGGAGCAATCAGCAAGTCACAGAGGCGGGATCGACCTCTGTGTAAACCAGACAAGCTGGCACGGCGGGACAGGGGTGTGACCGTTTTTGACATCAACATTCGTTGAGGCCATGAAAAATTCAAACGTCTCCCACTCTGTGCACGAATTCAAAATGGCGCCCAAGGGCTGCGCGCACCTTTCTTCCTTGAATCGCTTCCCGCCGCTCGTCAGCTTCTCCGACGGATTTCTGATCGCACAAATAAGATGCTCAGCTACCTTGCTTGCGTTTGAAGAGTGGCATATGCACGCCTAGCAAAAGCACCTCAACACTCAGTTCACCTGCCGTTATTGCTTTAAAAGCAAATGCTCACGGATTTTATTTTTTTATTGCCGACCCGCGGTATGCGCTACATTAGACTCCAAAGGTTTGTTGAGTTATATGCCATGCCTCTGGTTTTGGAACGCTGGATTGCTATGCACTACACACAGCGGGGTGGCTTTATAGCTCCTTCGCTTGGTTCAGTGTAGAAGAACCAAAGCCAGCATATTGAAGGGTCCTTTTTTTTTTTTTCCCCGCAATATTGCGGGAGCTCGGTGTAAAAAGGGCCACTGAGCGATCATACATGACAGGAAAACACAAAAAAAAAGCATGCTTCTAAAGTTTTTCTTCTAGTAAATGGAAACTAACTGCAGGTAGGAGCTAGTGGGTGATGAAATGTCGGACCAGATCGCCGTAGATTTGGTCTGAGGAATTATTCGAGCGAGCCGTCTGGATTTGATGCTTAATCCTGTGATACACAATTGAGAAAATATTGATTCACATATCAATTGTTGCACTGCCGGGTTGTCGATGAAATGACCGCGAAAACGAACGGAGCGGTCACCTGTCGCCTTTTCAATTGCTAGCATGAAGGTACTTCAAAATATGGAACAGCTCGGCACAGTGCTTCAAAATCATATAGAAAAACAGCAAACAGATGGAACTGGGGAGACGTCGTGTCGGAGGAATCAAGTTCTGCCAAAGCCTTGCAGAACGAAATGAAGGTAAGAAAATGTTCCCAAAATGTCACCAGTTATCAGTCAGAGTGGCGAACCAGACCTCACTAGGACTTCTTTGATGACCGGGATGTTATTGTCAAGCTTAGGTCAAAGCATCTGACTTAAGGGTCTACCTATCGACATTCTATCAGCCATTGATTTAGCTAAAAGGCTGTCCGTTGCCTTTAATGTCGCCTTTTGTTCGCCGTCTCGTTTGGTAAATAAACCACGCTTCCTTGAGAAAGGTGGCTCGATGATATCGGGTAGCCTTGACTCAGGGTGTGGAGGAGGAGCACCCTTGGACAAAACCATCGCAAAAGAAGACACAATCAATAAAACATCTCTCCTCATCCGACACACTCGTTTGCCCTTTCTCTCACTTTTCTATGGGGGAAAAAAAAAAAAATGAAAAATGCAGAAAACAGCCTTCAGCGCTTGACAGATGATGAAGGGCTTGCAGGAAAGTTGGTCTAACCTGGCAACCTTGTTTGTGTGCTTGCATTTGAACAAGAATGCGAGAAGATGCTTGTGAGACTACCTTGCCTACACATAGCTTGCTTTTTATTTTTTTATTTTTCATCCGAACCTCTTTAGGACATCTTTACGTGCACGATGAAGCACAGAAGAGCGCAAGGAAGGAAGTCTCGGCGAAGATGTGTAGGCAGGGTAGGAGGCAAAAAAAAACAAAAAAAACAAACGCAGGAGGTCGGCACGCATTTTGTCTCATTTAGAAAGTTTAACTTGAACGATTTTACTATTTCCATCCCTCGCTTCTGTCTCAGACCGAACGCCAGACGGCGAGAATTCGGTACAAGCAAGCGCTCGGTGCACTCCTTGCTCTCCTTTGTGATTTTTTTTCCACGCCTCTAGTGTCAGGTTTATCATAAGACACCCGATGAAGTGCCACAACAGGATGTGGCGTCTTTAGTAGTCAGGTCTTTGTGCGTCACAGCATTTCAACGAGGCGACGTGAGCTGTAAGCCGCCGACCGCACTGCCACCCGGGAGAGATTACCCGAGCTCTTTGAAAATACAGACAGGTAAATCTTTGACCCGGACGTGGATTAGAGCCTTTTTAATTTCGCAACTTTCATGAAAGCGTTTACAAATCCTCACCCACTCCTGAGAGGACAGTTAGCATACAGACATGCTCCGAGATCACAACGCTGAATAGGTGCCTTGGAAAGTTCTGGAAGTGTTCTTGCTCTTTGGCTTATAAAAACAAAGGGAAAAATGTCGTGGTGGCTTCAAACCTATGTACTGTAATCCGGTCCAAAGCGGGTGACCAGGAAGACTGAGGGTTTACATGAACGTGTTCATTCTAATATGCTTTCAGAATAAGAAGCCAAGCACGCGCCTCGTTGATAGACCCGCCATGTTTGGTCGCCGACGTGGCGAAGTTTTCCCTGAGGAGACATTTTCTAAGCATTTATGGAAGGAGTCTCCAGTGTCGGCACTTTGTGACCATACTTTCAGGACGGAATTTATGTTTTGCGGTTTCTCAATCACGGTCACAGGACAACCTGCGTTTTTTTGGTCTTAAATTCAAGACCAAGTAAGTAAGTCGGTAAGTAAGGCTGGTAATGAAGTGACCATTACGGCTGATAGCCGCTATAAAGTCAGGAACCCGAACTGACCGGTTTCAAGGACATTCTACAACATTAAACGCAACAATAAGTGGATAAAAATGTAAGAATTGCTGGGATAAAATCGTGCTCGTCGGCAAATTCCTGTCATCCAAGAGAAATAAAACACATTGGGATGTGCAGTTAGAGGAAAATAACCTACTTCCGAGTTAGTCACCATCCCAAGCTCACCATTTTCCAGACTTGACTTAGCAAATCCCAAAAGAAAAAAAAAAGTTTCATTATTTCTTACTTAAGGCGAGTACCAGGACGGTTCAGGATCTGGAAAATGCTTCATAACCTGATAACATGATAAAAGACCACCCAACGTACCATTCGATCCGAATGAGAATTCGACAGCACGTTATATCAAGCGCTGATAGCGCTAAAGAGTAAATGAACAGGACTAGCGTAGGCAGTGGAACATTAATCATTTATGGTAATAAAATGTGGAATATAAAGGTAATGGGATTTCATAAGAGACTACTTAATTCTGATGAATAAAGACAATTATTAAGATTGATTCAGAAATTAGCTAACAGGAGACGACTGGCTAAAAATGAAAATCCAACTCTCAGTAAGAATCGCAGATGAACCATCCAGCAGGCGACGAACGAAACAGAATGACAGATCCCTCTCTCCCTCCGTCTTATTTCCTATCTATCTATCGATCTATCTTTCTCACACACACACACACACACCCCCCCAAGCTAATCTCCTCACGCGTATCTATCCACACTGTCTTTCATTATGCAGCGAGTTGAGCTCGCGTGCTAATTAGCATGCTAACGCATCATGCCGCACTATGCGAGTCCCAATATCGTGCGCGCACACGAATGCGGCGAGTCAAAGCAAGTTTCTTTGTCATTTACTTTAAAACGAGGCGACGCTTAAAGAAATAAAGACCGATTTTTGCATTCCGCCTGCTCAGTGGGCTCAGAAATGCTGATTCTTATGATCTCACTATAATGTGATCTAGACAGGGGATAAATGGATGCATTTATCCGCTGACATTTTCCTCAGAAGACAAAGACTCTTTTGGGCTCTAAAGTTAAATTGTGGAGTAAAAGGGAAATAATCAAAGAGAAAACCCATGCACGATGAACAGATCGCCTACCGAGGTTGCGGTTCATCCAGCTACATAAAACCGACACGAACCATTTTTTAGAAGACACATAAACCTGCGTGAACATATGTAAAGACTTAGAAGAGGACTAGTTTCAGCAATTTTATCAACACAACAATGCAAGCGAGAGGATAAAATGCGAGTTAGCTTGCTAGGTAGGACAAACGGACAGAACAACATGCTGGCTGATATGACCAACATCGCTCAGCGTGTAAGTATAGGCAGAAAGACGCATGAATCCCGATCCGAATTTTCTCAATCGGGTCACATTGAGTCTCGAATTGAACACGTGTCAGATTTAGGACCATGTACGAAAGCGACTCAAATCTGATTTGAAAAGGTCCGATCTGTATCGGATCAATAAGAGAAGAAATCTGATTGGAGTCACTTCAAAATGGTAATCCGAACCATGGAAACTGACTCGTATGTAAACCTGGCATTGAAATGAACAAAAGAAACAAAAGCAGTCTTTATGACGGGTTCTGTTCAGCCTCATGCCAGTCGTCACCAAGGGCTCACGTAGGTGTAGGTTTAATGTAGATGTATGAATACCGTCGTACAGGGTTGAACATATTTTAAAAATTTCATCTCAACCAACGACAGTAAAAGTCCAGAACTCGGCGGGATCTGAACTCGTCGCTTTGGGTTTTCGTCGCGAAATGATGAGAAAATCCTGTCTCGGAGATGGTCGGAAAATCTGGAACTCGTCCCGAAAAACTGAGTGAGTTCCCTTTGTAAACAAACATTTACGCTCAGTTGGGGTCGGTCTTACGCGTCATCCGGTGAGAACCACAGCTGAACTTAAAAAGGAGGTTATTGAAAAGTTTGAAAGCAGCAGCAGAAGTGGGACTGATTTAGCCGCTCAGAATGACCGACCCAGACCTGCTGGAAGGACTTTTTTAAAGCATAAAGGTTAGCAGGGGTCGAAAACGGATTAATCTGTTTTCAGTTATTTCTTGTGGGAAAAAACGATCCGGTACTCATCAGATTCCAATCTCGTCACTCCTTCTAGAACAAATTACCGACAAGAACAACCAGGGCATCGCTGTAACTAGAGTGGACCCTCGGCTAGTGACCGCATCGGACGGCGAACAAATCGACATACGAACTAAATTCCCGAACAGATTTTGCACCGACCGATGAAAAAATCCTTGACCGACGTACAGGCAGCCAAACCCACGCTTCACGCCAAGAACATTGAGTTCCGGTCAAGCGCTCGTGGTGTGAACGTGTTCGACGCATTTTTCCGTTGTGTTTCTCTGCATTTTTGCTCTATAAGCTTCA
>JAQLOM010000037.1:25897246-25909835 GCA_030068315.1 Chrysichthys thysi | reverse complement strand
ATAAACCTAAATGAAATAAACAGATGATTTTAAGGCGTGTTCCCTTTGCGGTGGAGACGTAGTCGCTGGTGTAGGTGGACGGTGGCGGTTTTGCAATTATTTCTTTCTTTATATTTATAAATTTATAACTGTTGTACGCTTAGATTTCTTGCTCTCGCTACCATTTCCACTTTCTTGGGACCCGTAATGAAGCTTATAGAGCAAAAATACAGAGAAACACAACGGAAAAAAATAAGTGAACACGCTCACGCCACGGGTGCTGGACCGGAACTGAATGTTTGTGGCGTGAAGCGTGGGTCGGCTGCCTGTACGTCAGTCGAGTCGGTGCAAAATCTGCTCTGGGAATTTAGTTCGGACGTCGATTTGTTCGCCATCCAATGCGAAGGTCAGGAACACGCATGGTATTCTGGCGCTTCAGCACAACGAGCGAGATTAAGCTCCAAAAGCACGCTCTCAAACCCCAAAGTGGCAGCCTCATCAGCAGCCATGAAAAACATGGCCGTCCTAGCGTTACTTATGCACGTGCAAACCCCTCAATAAAGCATGCGCACAATAAGGTTGGCGCTGTTCTTCAAACACGTCCACCCTCCCCCACCCTTCTCCATCAATCATACTTTTTTTTTTTGTGATGCAAATTGTTTATGTGGACGGGGCCCTCGGTTAACACAAAAACGGAGTGGAAAAGACAGCCGGTCATCCTGAGACCAATGAACCAATGATGCAGTATTCAAGACAACGTTAGCATGTGCCACTAAAGCATTTCCTTTCAAGATATTTGCCCCTGATGTTATCCCCGAGGTTTAATTTCTCCTAACCGCCCTAATCCATGCCACAGATCATCTGGAGTAAGCACTCCGCTGCTGATTACGATTTTCTCATTTCCTCTCTCAGGAGAAGTTTGTTTTCCAGGGCGCGATGGCGTTAAAATGAAGGCAATTCACTTTGAATCAGTCTTCAGCACCCGGTCGCCACTTCCTGCACTCGGGGCGCAATTATTTGTTTTCAAATAGACTCGCGCGTGAGCGGAATACTGGATCTTCCTGAAGAAAGACAGGAGACAATCAGGCAGGCATCGCTAATCCCAGAGCTTTTTAGTCGTCCCGCAACGTGAGCGAGGATTCCGATCAAACGCCGTGAGCGGATTCTTAACCAGGCCGGTGGTACGAGGAGACCTGAGGCCAAGCTTTGCCAGGTGGAAATGACGAGCCATGACTTCCAATTGCCAAGAAGAGGTTCTTTAAGAACGTTGCGGAAATCGGCGCTTTTCACTTGCTAATGTAGTCGGGGCTGCAGCTGCCAGCATCAATGGACCCTTGTGCTTTTCCGTTAAAAAGGGGCAAAATGGTCAAAGCTTTGATTGAAAACATGCTCCAAATTGATATTCCACAAGGATGCCGCGAATGCGTGCGGGTTTATGCACATTAAGCGGAGCGCTTCGCGCGAAAACCCCAAGAAGACCCTTACAAGCAAAGATCAGCGAACTGCAAGAGACAAATCTTCTCCTGTAGTCACAGATTTGCTCCGTTCACACGCGTTCATCCTTCCTAAAGCCATAAACACGATCAGGGTATCTTCTAAATCCCAAGCGAGACCTTTTGGAAATAAAGCACACCTCTGAACGCGAACGGAGCATACTGGTTCTGATGAAGCAGACCTGAAAATATCTGCACTCCCACAACTTGGCAGT
Organism: Chrysichthys thysi; assembly: GCA_030068315.1. Taxonomy (NCBI): domain Eukaryota; kingdom Metazoa; phylum Chordata; class Actinopteri; order Siluriformes; family Claroteidae; genus Chrysichthys; species Chrysichthys thysi. Next base: position 25,908,148 of record JAQLOM010000037.1, on the reverse strand, counting down.
TTCCATAGATACCATCTTGGAGGACAGAGGCGTCCTCGTCTCTGAGATCAGCGGCGAAGGCGATTAAGCAGCTAGCACCGGACTGGCTTGTTACCTCCCACGTCCGCACCGCTGACTGAAGAGCCTCCTTCATCATGTCTGGTCATCCGATTCAAACACATACGCATGAGTCATGTCAACGTGTTGAGAAATTGGACTTCAACAGCATGAGCTCTCAAATCCCATTGGCCTGAATTACATTTATGCCAGGAGTTTATTTATTTTGGGATACCCAGGTGCAGCATAGCATGGGAGCTGGGGGTAGGCAGTCAGGGGTCAGGCCAGGGATCGTACTCTCCACGATTTAGGAAAAGATTTGGAAAAAGCAACCTGTTGGACTCTCTTGTCTCGCAGGTGATCGCTTGAAGACCGTACAGGGAGCCTGCCCCCCCAAAAAAAAGGTTATTAAATGCGGACGCACTTCATATTTTAGCAAATGAAATCATGAAAGCCATGCTGTTTGTTTCCTGGAGCAGATTCAAGTGTTTTAACAAGAGGAAACATTGTTGTCCAATGAGAATTAGGATTTTAATATCCCACTTTGAGCCCCAACCTAGACACCTCGCTTCCCTGGGAGCCAGTGAACGCATCACAGGTAGGTTTTACACAGAAAAAAAAAACAAAAAAAAAACAACACAAAAGTCAGAGGTATATCAGACACCACGCATTCCTCATGTTGACTGGGACACTTCTCAAAAGGGCTAGCTATAGTATGTACATATGTACTTCACTTAAATTTAGCTCGCTAGGTGGAAATGAACACTATTTTGGGGGGGGGGGGGGTGTTCTGAAATTTTTGCAAACGCATCAGAAAAGAAGTATCGGCATTTTAATCTCAACACGTAGAACTAGGAAGAAAAGACGTGCATGTCTTAATAAATAAATAAATAAATAAATAAATAAGAATTAAAAAATGGTATCCGGTTTGCCTCCTTTACTTTCGCCATGACGCCGTTTGTAAAACGTTTTCTGAAATGACACGGACGGCTCACAAATCCTGATCTGACCCATCCCAAAACGGTTTTCCGCGAATGCCATCACATCACATGGCGCATCATCCATTCTCAGAGCTACTGCGGTCAGCACGCCAGGCTTCGCGCGTAATTCTCCCTGATCACCCGTCGCTGTTCTTTGAAGCCGTTACTTTCCCAAGAAAGACCATGACTCTTCTCTTACATCCTCTCTTTGCTTCCTGTACATCACTACTTTACAAAGTTTCCATCCCCGGAGCTGGATTCCTGCTCATAATTGTGTTCCAGGATTGATTTCCGCAAAGCAAAGCAGACCACTTGGTGTCTCTGTAGACACACAAAACCAGGCAAGAGACGATGTGTGCAGAAGAAGGGAAGGTGTCTTAAACAGAAATGGCAGCTGGTGTGGAAGTCGTCTGCTCGCGCTGTTCAAACAAGACGACACCGTGCCTACTTTGGGCGAGCCAGACTGGCGGAGGCTCTGTGCTAACACCTGTTTGGTGGAGAGTAGATTAAAGTGGGGATGTTGTTTACATGACCGGCGGCCACCGAAACCCAAGCAATCGAGCTCCGGCTGTCTCCAAACACAAAGGCGGGGTTAAGTAAAGGGCGAGAACATCAGCCAAGGCCTGGCTGTGCCGAGGAACGCATATAAAAATGTGTTGGGAGATATCCTAACAGCATTACGGAAATGGGATGGGTTCAGCTTGGCTAATAATAATAATAATAATAATAATAATAATAATAATAATAAAATCCAAATGATCATGAGTCCCAAAGACAATGTATGAATGAAAAATAAATAGATAAATGTATTGGTTCATGTGATGAGCTAAAGTCAAAAGGAATAGGCCCTTTTAAATCGGCTGTTTGGTGGCAGTGGCGGTTGCGGTGGTGGGACGGCGACGGACAGGAACGAGCCTCTTTGTGGCAAGTTTAAGTGTAATAACACACACTTTCGTCCTGAGATGATTCATGGCGTGAGATCTTGGTCTGTACTTGTTGCTTACAAACGAGTCCAGCTTCAAGATGATGCATGGGAAGTGAAAGAGGTGACAGTCTCGTTGTCAGACACGGGAGAAGCGAAGGCGGCGGAGATGAAATACGATTCGCTGTGCTTTTTACCGCAGTGCTGCGAGAATGCAAAGTGCCTGGAGGTGCAGATCAGTGCATTGTGTGCTAACTGGTGAAAACGCCTCAATATTCAAAGAGCATCGAGCCCTGTAGGCCGAGAGAGAGAGAGCGAGCGAGAGAGAGAGACAGAGAGAGAGAGTGAGTCTGTGTGCAACCTTGTGATATCCCTCACATATTCGCATTTCCTCAGGGCTAAACAGAATTGTTTGCATCCACATTTCTACAGCACGCACACACACACACACACACACACACACACACACACACACACACACACACACACACACACACACATTCATCAAACTACATTGTCAGCAGCATTTTGGTTGACAGGAGAGTAATTAAAATCAGCTGATGCCGTGATCGCAAGTAAGAAGCCCAAAGTCAGAGCTTTATTCAACTTAGCTTCTTGCGAAAGGCAGTTTTCTCATGTACACCCTTCATTTGCGCCATCAAACCGCCCAGAGAAGACATCCAAGCAGGGAAAGAGGAAAAACAACAACAAAACAACAAAAAAAAAAACACACAACACAAGACAATGACCATGTCTGAAGGACTGAAGAGTTTCATCATTTACCAATATATGCAACGGAAACCCTTAATAAAAGGGTAACCCAGAGTTTTACGGACAACTTTCCATTAATTCGTTGGGGTTCGTCTGGCCGAGGCTTCACCAGGAGTGTTAGACACTCGGGAGCACATACTTTCTCTCACACACACACACTCACACACACTCCAGCCTTCCCATCAGGCCTCCCTGGTGGCCTGACAGTGCTCCCTGTGTGAGTAATGGCCTCGGACGACCAGATGCAGAGTGCATTTATCTCTCTCTCACATGCAGCCGGGTGTAGATGAGCGCCAAGCGAGTGGCAGCAAGACAAACACAGCTTTATGCACGACACTCAAAATACTCGAAACGCATTCATGAACACGCCGCATATGTGAATTTCACTCCCTCGAGCGTGCGAGCATGATCGGGTGGTTTCATGGTTCATGCAGATGCGTACAGGTTCGGGTTTGGTTGAGGTCGGAGCGAAGGGTGGGGTTAGGGCGAAGGGGACGGGGCTGATGAGGTGAATGATGGAGACGGACGAGCGATGGACGTAAAACGTCTAGGGACGGGAAAAGGCGATATTTGAATGTTAAACCTTTAGGAAAGTGAAAGATTTCACTCAACTGGAACTCGCACAAACACTCGAACCCTCACAAGCGAACTCGAATAGTCAGGTAATCGCTCAAATCGCATAAACGCTCCCAAATATAAGCACGCACTCGGAAATATAAACGCTCATTCAGAACACTCGCAAAAAGAAACACTTACTCCAAAACACGTTCATAAATGTATTCGACCAGATAATCACTCAAACACACATGAACACCTTCAAACCACTTATAGAAACATTTCAAGGAGTCAAAACATCGGGCCTGTTTGTCCGCACACGTGGAATTGCGTATACGGTTGCACCCCTCATCTACGGACACCGCATTAACGGGTATCGGATCCAACGGACAAGTTTAAAACTTCCAGGCGTTGCGAACTGAGTCCTGTAGTTCAGCAGTTGTCCACTAGGTGGCATGGCGTGCGTGACCCCCCCACCTCTAAAACACTTCATGTCATCGGACTATTCAAGTTACCGGACAACCTCTCGCCGAATTGGTCCATTAATAAGAGGTTCAACTGTCCAAGGAAGTACGAATAACCAATCAGGAGCCTTGTGAAGCTCGGAGCTACAAAAGAGTACGAACGATATCAGATGCCGTGAACGTGGACACGTGTTGAATGGGAAAGCGTCGGGAAAGGGGGCGGGGTCAGTGGTTATAGCTAGATCTTAATTTGTGCGAGCCTCACTGGACTGGCCATTTCCTTTTTCGTTTGAATTTTTTCCAAATATCTGGCTATGACCCAAACTGACTAGGGATTGGCTTGAAGACGAGACGGCTGCAGCAGACCTCGGGTTGAGCGGACCCGTCTCTGGTGTCAGCGCTGGAGATAAAGATGAACTTCCGCGCTCTGGCTGTTTGGCGAGCACTTGAGGTCTTTTCAATTGTGCTTAACGTCTACTTTCGGAATACATCAATGGGTGAGCGGTCCCATTTTGTGAGTTGCGCCGCAGTGAAAAGCTTAAAAAGCCCTCGTGTGCTCGTAAACATGTAGAGCTTGATAAGTAAGCCAACGCTGAGGCTAGATTACGCGAAGGAAATGGGACACTAGCTGCAAATGTCTGCAGCAGCATCTGTGTGTGCACGCGTGCACTGAAAGTGGGCATCATTTCGTTGTTACTGCAGATTATTTACAGGATGCGAGTTTTTTCATCGCCTGCCACGGGACTACATTAGGGCCATCATTAGAACCAATCAAATCACACAGAGCACAAAAGGAAGAGAGAGAGAGAGAGAGAGAGAGAGAAAGCATGAGAGAATGCAAAAGGAGGCACAGAGCATGACCAAGAGACAGACGGGAAGAGACATAAGGACAGACCTCAAAAAAGTACTCGACAGTTTCCAAAAAAATAAAAAATAAAAAAATTAGACTTCGACATTTCCAGAATATTTCCAACGCTGTTGAATTCTCAGACGCAACGTTTCCTGCCCTGGCGATAGTTCCAGCTGTAATTCAAATCACTAAGGGACACGGGGACTCGCACCAAGTTGCACAAGCAGATTTACAATACAAGTGTCTCCAAGTGTCAACATTTATGGAAGGCGTCTCCAGTGTCGGTGCTTAGTATTAGACACGGGTGAAGCATTTCCCTAGCAGGTGGTAACGGTAACTCCACTTCCACCCGCCAAACCATTGTTGATCATTTTCGTCCAATCAGAATACTCACAAATATGTATCAAACTCGGATCCTTTGGTCAAAGAGAGAGAACATGGCAGATACAGGAATAAAGAAAGAGCGGGAACAAAAAACGGAAAGGAAACGGGGGCTATTGAAAGACAACAGTGAGCGGAGAAGAAAGAGTCCCGAATGGGGTGCAGGGGGGGATAAGTATGGCTGAGAGTAAACCTGACTGTCCGCAGGATACACGATCCAGGCTGCGTTGGGAAAGTCGGCGAGATGACGAGGGAATCGTCTATACTAACCAGAAAGCGTCGCAGAAATAGGAACGGGGCTTCGGCGGAATTCAATCAATCCACAGCCATCGGTTTCATCACTGTTGACACAGTGAGAGGCAGAAAAATGGCGAAAAACCTCTGCGAATAGATTTATTTACATGCTAGACTTGCGCCGGAGAGATGGAAGAATAAAGTTTACCGTCAACAAATACACTGAGCCCAAATGTATTTGTTTATTCGCATGCTTGTTTGCCTTTTATTCATTCGTAGTTTATTAATTTGCTCGTTTCTGTATTTTTCTCCGAGTTGCTCGTTTCGCACCGATTGTTTTATGCCAATTGCTTATTTACTTTTCCATGATTCATTTTGTATTCGTCCTAGCTCGCTCATAATATATTGGGATTTGAAGACGAAGAAGAAGTGACACTAGTGACTTATCAAACGTGTAATACAGCGCAGCGCAGCACAGCGGGACGTAATGAAATTACTTCTCCGCATTTAACCCATTCACCTTGTGAAGCAAGGGGCAGTACCTTGCGCAGGGTACCTCAGTGTACCTTGTTGGTCCTGGGCCTTGAACCTACAACCTTCCAATTGAAGGGCCAACGTCCTGACTGCTTCTGCGCATGTGCGCATCCTTGAACTAGACACCACCCATCTCCTCGACTACTTAAACATCCTTAAAGATGGCCATCTTTGGTCCATTTCCGGGTCACAGAACTAAGAGTGAGATGAGGGAGATAAGTAAGGGACCGATTTGCTTAATAGGATGCAACAATTTCTTCTAGAACATCCGCGCAAATGGAACGCTTACATGCTCTGAATGTCATTAAGCAGAAAAACACTTTCGATAAATCGGATATCCATTCATGTGTGCGCATTAACAGCTTCATCCCAGGTCACTGTGGACCTGGAGTATGACCCCGGAACGCTAGGCACGAGCCAGGGATACACCCTGGGTTGGATGCTAGTGTGTCTCAGGATTCCAAGCAAGCACTCGTTCAGACACATTTTAGCGTAGCCAATCCATGCACCAGCATGTTCCTGCAGAGGTTGGAGGAAAACGGAGAAGAAACCCACACAGAGATGAAAAACTCTTGTGAATCGCCGTAGGCAGTAACCAGAGCTCAGAATCAAATCCTGGAACCGAAACAGCATCACTTTAGACATCAATTTTAACCTACACACTTGAAACAAGTGCATAATGTTTGTGGTGGTGCAGGGCTCGGTGCTCGCACCTCCTCTTTAAGATTCAAATGACGAAGAGGTCAGATCAGCTATTGAGGTAATATCCACAGGGGTTTTTTTCCCTCCCTCCTGGTACGCTGACGACACGCAACCCGTCCTCTTCTTACCTCCCACAGACTCTCACGTTTCAGCACACATCTCAGCATGCCTGTCAGACATCTCGTCATGGATGGCAGCTCATCACTTGTGACTAAATATAGATCGAGATAATGTACGTCCCCAGAGGTGCAAGTCCCACATGAAGACCTTATGAGCGCTCTGGAGAAGTCTCGGATCATGCCACCTGATGCAACCCTGGGGTAGTTTTGGATAAATTACCCACCTTAAATGTCGTCATATTGCTAACTCGTGGGGGCATCCAGGATTTTTGCTCCACCAAAGCCACTCAAGATCTTGTTTAGACCCATCTCTTCTCCTGGTCTTCCTTTGCGTGCTGAGATTCTGGCTGCATTCTGGATGACGATTAGGGGCAAGATATGTTCCGAGTCCCCCATTGGCCCTACTGTCCAAAAACATGCAGGTAGATGCACGTCCCCTGCCATGGACTGGCATCCCAATGGTCAAGTGAGTTCTCCCACCTTGCGTCCATGCTTACCAGGATAGGCTCTGTGTCCTTGATTTCGACCTTGAGCAGAATAAAGCACACCCCACATTACAGGGCTCCAGAACTTATCCTGGTAAAACTAGGAGAGTTAACTACAGGTGGAATGCTAGTCCAGTGTTAATCCAGGAAACCCGCCTCTCTGCATGTTTTTGGACAGCGGGAGGGCGCTGGGAACCATCACGGCAATCCGGATGCCTATCCCACCAACACTGGGAGCAAGGTGAGAGGTTTTTGGACAGTGGGAGGAAAGTTGAGAACCCAAAGGAAACCCATGCGAACACGCAAAACGCCGCACAGACCTGCACAACATAACATACTAAATACAAATGGACGAATCAATGAATGAAACGTCCAAACCTGGGAAAGAAACGAACCAAACAAAACAAAACAAAACAAAAAAATCACGAGTCCTATCAGGATTTAACGATATTTTGACTGGGGACTTGAACAGACACGATGACTGGTGTTTCAGTTCAGTATGCTTTTGGCATACGTGAAAACACTCCGGGCCTCAGGTTGTACACTCATCTCTCAGTTAGCGTGTGGGCGGATAATACGCGTTACAGTCTCAGTGGGTTTCATTATCATGTTTACAACCATGAATTCGTTCCACTTGAAAAACTAAAAAAAATAAATAAATAAATATAAAAAAATCTAGCACCCAACGCGCACATGTGCACAAATTACAAAGACGTAAGAGAGCCCAACATGCAGGGGACGCGGCGGAACCTAAAATGGGGGAGGAAAGCCTCTCAAGTGTTGCGTAACGCTCTGCCGATTTTGTTCTCCCGACGTAGACGCTGAACTCTAACTGTGCTCCTGGTGGAGACTGAAGCTGAGGCTCACACAGCATTAATTAAGAGCTGTAGCTGCAGGCTTTCAGTCCCTCTAGAGCAGCTGGACCACAACAATACACAAGACAGGATGGACTTCATGTGGGAAGTCTCACACGGCATGCACACACACACACACACACGGTTGTCCTACTATTCTTGTAAGGAACTTGCCCTGATATAATTAAACAATGCGGATCTAAAGTTAACCCTGATCTGAGCTTCAGTAACCAAAAGGAAGCCTTTTTTTTATTCTTCTTCTACGATATATAAAATGAATTTTCAGTCCTTCTTCAACTTTACTCACAAAGTTGGAAGCGCACAACCGTGTAGCCATGGCATTACACTTTCCCTTCACTGGAACGAAGTAGTAGTGGTTTAAACCGGTCTTAGAATGACCATGCCCTGGCATGCAAAGGAAGCTCTGAGAAAACATGCCAAGGGTGGAAGGAGAGAACTCAAGAATCAACCACACGGAATACCTCAGGGGTGAACCATGGGGCATTTCCCGATCTCCCGCTCATGTGTCTGAATTGACAAATCCTCACGTCGACGTTCCAGAACAGGGCAGAAAACAGGAAAGGTATGAAGATCCGGTGGTGTTCACATACTTTTGGGAAACCCCGGGTATTGCGCGGCTTCTCCCGCGTACCTCCTCGCACCTGCCCTCGTAAGCCGAACGGCGGCGACGGCGCAGGCCGGATCTGAAATCCCGCCATAACGGGAGATTAATGTCGCGCTCGAACGACATGATTGGATATAAATCAGGTCTATACAGCAAACGCAATCATGTTATTTGAAAATGATTCATGCTGTTCATCACTGAACACTTTCTCGCAGCACTGTAATTGACATAATCTTGTTTATGTATGTGGGTTAATGCTTCATTATCAGCCGTCAATTTGCTCACATATGCTCACAGCTGGCAAACCCAAACGAAAGGAGACGCTTCCTGTACAGAGAGCTTTAGGGCTCCATGGAGAAGGGTTCAAATACGAGAGTCAAAGAGCCGCCGAGATCCTCCGTGAACGTACGGGTTTACCAGACACACAGAGCTTCCTTTCTTTCTTGGATTTTTGTGTCCTTTCTTCTTCCTCCCTTCCATCCTTCCTTTTTTCTTCATCTTTCTATCCTTCCTTCTTTTCCTACTTGCTTTATTTCTTCTTTTACTTCAGGTCTTTTTTCAACTTTTTTCCTTCCATCTTTTTTTGCTCCCTTCCTTCTTTTCCATCAGACCTTTCCTTTCCTTTCGTCCTTCCATCTTCCTTCCTTCCTTTTATTCTTCCCCCCTTGTCTTGGCCCTTCCATCCTTCTTTTTATCACCCCCCTGCCTCGGTCCTTCCTCCCTCCCTCCATTTTCATTCCTTCTGTTCTTCCTTTTTTCTTTTTGTTTCCTACCTTCTTTCCTTTACTTTTCCTTTCGTCCGTCCGTCTTCGTGCCCTCCTTCTTTTTTCCTTCCCCCCTTGTCTGTTCTTCCTTCCTTCCTCCCTCCATTTTCATTCCTTTTCTTCCTTTATTTTTTTTGCTTTCTTTATATTCCTTCATTCCTTCCATCCCCCTTTTTTCGCTTCCTTCCTTCCTCCCTTTTCATTCCTTCCTTTTTTATTTTTTACTCTTGTTTTAATTCCTTTTTTTCCTTCCATCTTTCTTTGCTTCCCTCCATCCCACCTTTTCCTTTTGTCCTCCCATCTTCCTTCCTTTTTCATTTTTTTTACTTTCTTTTTATTTCTTTGTCCCTTCCATCACCATCTTTTTTTTGCTTCCTTCCTTCTTTCCATCCCACCTTTCCTTCACTTTTCCTTTCAGCCGTCCGTCTTCATTCCTTCCTTCTTAATATTTCTTCATTCCTTCCCTCCCCTTCCTTTTTTCTTTCCATCATTTGTTTCCTACCTTCTTTCCTGTACTTTTCCCTTCATCGTCCCATCTTCCTTCCTTTTTTTTGCTTCCCCCCTTGTCTCGGCCCTTCCTTCCTTCCTTCCTCCCTCCATTTTCATTCCTTCTTTTCTTCCTTTTTTTAGTTTTTACTTTCTTTATTTCTTCGTTCCTCCCTCCTTTCTTTACCCTTCCTTTTCCCTTCCATCTTTCCTTCCCTCCTTGCTTAAATTACATGAATGTATTCAAATAACTTCAAATAACCATTATGATATTTTTGACCTGGCTATCCATTTCTTTTATATGTTTATTAATTTGATGGATTTCATTCAAATCTAGGCAAAAGAAGAAAGAATGACATAAAATCAACCCTTCCACCACAGTAGCTCAGGTCTTCCTCTCCCTCCCACTTTTTTGTTTTTCCCTCCACATTGTAATGAGAGAGCACACGGTCACTCCTCCTCTCCACAAGGCCGGGAAACGAACGGGGGCCAAGTGTCGGTGGAAAAGCTGATTATTAAATTATTGAATCAGTCAGGGACGCTTAAAGTTTCATGAGCGCCCATTAGCATCTCGGAGAGCACCGAGTGAAATGTACAGAGCGGAACCACAGGGTGCATACACAATGCGCCTCTGACCTACATCCCCAAGACTGGTGCATGAAGCTCAACTCCGAGTCCTGACGTCAGGAGCTTCACTTTTCCAGAGGGACAAGGACAAATTCACAGCAAACACCCAGCTCTCTCTCCGTGTCTCGGTCACTCAATATAAGAAAGAGCAGACTTACTGGTGGGGTTTAGTTTGCTCTTGAACTGACCTGATATTCTAAGCATTTGGCTCAATAAAAGGTTACAGCGGTGCAGCTGAAGAAAATGGAAACACAATACGATGAAAAGTAAAATCTGAACAGAAATCGATTTCTTTCGAGGTTTTATTTCCAGCAGTTACACTTTTCTTATTTAGAAAAAGTTTCAAGTTTCTAAAGACTCTAATTAAATTTACTGTTCAGGTCAATAGAAGAATTTTTTTTTTCTTTTGTCCCGTCTAATAAATGGGAAGAAATGCTGAGAGAGAGTGTGTGTGTGTGTGTGTGTGTGTGTGTGTGTGTGTGTGTGTGTGTGTGTGTGTGTGTGTGTGTGTGT
>JAQLOM010000037.1:25786364-25797251 GCA_030068315.1 Chrysichthys thysi | reverse complement strand
TGGATTTTTACAACATTATTGTTGAAATACACAGTCCTGAAAAAGGGGCGTTTCTTTTTTTGCTGAGTGTATATATAAGCATTTTAAAATCTTCTAGAACAAAATTTAAAAAGTGAAAATTTTTACAGAGACTTGACAGAGCACTCAGGTGTCAAGCGCCCCTGCTGTGGAAACCCCAGTAGCTAACAGTAGCAGGTCGCCAGTCCACCGCAGGACAACACACAGAGACAGACAACCATTCACACCTACAGGCAATTTAGAGTCGCCAATTAGCCTAATCCCCAGAACCAGAGTTCCCAGAGGAAACCCACATGGACACGGGTGAATAGGTGAGCTCCATACAGAAAGGCAGCCAGGTCAACCCCAGAGATTGAACCCAGGACCATCTTGGCGCGAGGCACCAATGCTAACCACCAATTATTCCAGGTATTCAAAAAATCCTTAGCCTATGGCTTATTAGTTCAACCATTGGCTGACTGTTTGTTGTAATGGTGGATCCATAGTTAAAGGTAAGGAGGCTCCAATGGCAGGCGACTGAAATGGTCAGAGATTCAATTCTCAGCACTGTCAAAGTGCCATTCTTGCGTCAATACATATACATAAATTGGGATTAAACTTTCAGCCTCAAGTGAATACACAGAAAGGCATTATTTTATCCCACTCAGGCCTGTGGTAGAACTGCAGCCTATTCTGGGAACACTGGGCATGAGGTGCGAATACAATTAAAGATGACCTTTACCACAATTAATGATAACCTTTCAATCCATCTTTGCATACAGTAAACAGTTTTACAACAAGCAATTGATGCATACATGCACAACACTGTTTTAACAGCTGCCTTAGTTTCAATGCCAGAACTTGGCGGTTTATTTGCTTCCCAGGTGTCAAGGTGAGCCAAGCCATATTTGTAGCACACATGGCACAAACCTCTTTGGCTGGTGACGGCTTGATCCATTCAAGAGTTCCAAAGCAATCTCTGTAGATTTTTACAGCAATCCGACTGAAATACAATTTAGCTTCATTACATCTTTACAGTAGCCCTAAAGAGAACGCAAGTAGCAAATCCTTGTGCTCGATATCCCATCACTGGTAGCATTTGGCACAACGATGTCCACAGATGCTAGCATGCATATTTACAGGTTCACAGCATCACGCAAGCTCTTCAAAATGCAATCAAGCTGCTCACTCTTCACCCAGGGATCTGACGGTGTGGGTCTCAACTCAAAGTCAAAAAAAGGACATACACGGCGAGCATCTGCCTTGTATTCAATTACCTCACTGGGAGAGAGAGAGAAAGCGCTTGGTTTATTCATCCAGAAGGGCAGTGGAGGTTCAAGCCCAGTGCTAATACACATAAAAAACAGGGCAAAAGCCAAGCGCAACACGGGTTTTCTGGAAAAACTTGGAACGGACGCTAACTGCTAAAACTGAATGAACAAGCTGGAAGGAAGTGTCTTGCAAAAGTACCTTATGATTGTAAAACGTACCTATTTAAGAGGAAATACTAGTAAACGAAATAAAAAAAATAAAAAAAAAAGCACAAAAAGACAAAAGCAGTCGGAACTACACTGAAAACGCAAACTGCCACACATATCAGAAGCACACAACACAACAACAATCCTACAAAATACCCTTTGGCGAGTATGCTTCATTCCAAGCACCTACTAAAGGCGATGGTTTCCACCACAGGGGCTATTTCCCTAATGTCAGAAGTGCGAGCGTAGATTAAACGAATGATTGATTGGCCAGAGTGGCTTGTAGATGAGCTGCAGCTGGTCTGAGGCCAGGAGAAACGCGTAAGCAGATGTTTCATGGAGTCAACACTTTCCTCTCCATTTACTGCCCTCGATCTGAGGCGTTCCTGCCAGAACATCTATGAGGATCAGGGGCTTAGAGGAGCACGGCTCAAACATGGGCGCTAAACAGCTAGGGCTGAGGGCTGTACGGGAACCACGGGAGGCACAGCCAGATTTTGAGAAGCCAATCCAGGAATCCTACAGAACACATGCTGTTGATGAGTGGTGTGACGTTAAATGTAAGAGCCTGTCACGGTTTCAGCGTCTTCTTTTTGCTCGTCTGGTTGGAGGCTGTGGCCTCATTAAATCAAGCAAGCAGGAAACGAAATATTCATTTAAGTTATGTGTGACTGAAATAAATACATGATTTAAACTTCACAGTATGGCTCTAATTATTGACATCAATTCCATGATATGAAGCCAATCATGTTAGTGAGACTCCTTACATGTGATTTTCCACAAACCTCAAACGCATGAGCAAAACGTAGAAGATGAATGGGTTTGGTTTTTTTAATGGATATTCATGAATACCAAATTTCTTGTGTCAGTGAAGTGAATAAATTTGTTGTTATGCGGGGCTGACAAATGAGGCCAACTGTTGCTCATCAAGCTCACAAAATTGCTCTTGCTCATCAGAATTTCTTTTTTAATTCAAACCCAAGCACTTTTTATTCATTCATTCATTCATTCATCTTCTGCCGCTTAATCCTGTTCAGGGTCGCAGGGGGAAGCTGGAGCCAATCCCAGCTGACTTCATGTGAGAGAGAGGCGGGGTTACACCCTGGGCAGGTCACCAATCCAGCACAGGGCGGCACATGGAGACAGACACACCACGACCGATTTAGAGTCGCTAATCAGCCTAATCCCCTTTGTGCATGTCTTTTGGACTGTGGGAGGAAACCGGAGTACCCGGAGGAAACCCATACGGACACGGGGAGAACGTGCAAACGCCACATAGAAAGGCACCCGGGTCGACCACAGGGATCGAATCCGGGACCTTCTTGCTGTGAGGCGACAGCGCTAACCACTTAGCCACCAAAAACCTTTTATTTATTTGAATATTTCGACTTGTTTTAAAAGGGCAAATAATATAGCTTGATGCAGAAATTCTGTGTTTGTGTGGGCATGCTGCTTCTCCCAAAGAGAAAACTCAATGCTATTGATTTCCCTGCGTGTGATTCTACAGTAAAAGGCACGAGCTTGACTTACAGCAGCCGATACATAATGGAACGGAGCCCAAAGTCTCCACGCACTGTAGATCAACCCACATGGCTCACGGTTCATGGCAATCAGACGTGTTGTTCTTATCCTTGCCCTAAAATCAGCAAATTTATGAAGAAAAGTGTTTGATCTTCATCATTTAGCTCCACTTTGGCTCACAAAAAAAACAAAACAAAACAGCATTTCACACTATTTCCAAAGACTTTCACAGCATTTTAATGCAATCCACAGAATATATATATATATATATAGCTTTGCTACATGTTCACGCTTGGATTTTCCCAAACGAATAACAAAGTCAAGGCCCAGCTACAGGATAACCCTGTACTGGAACTTCATTCTGCGAGTGTTAGTCTTGGAGAGAAAGGTTGCAAATGGAGTTCTAACAAAAAATAAATAAATAAATGAAAGAAAGAAAGGGAAAAAAAAAAGATGAAAGTTGCCTAGGAGAAACCTGTGAAAGCAGAGCCAGAAATAGACTGAACTAAAAAAAAAAAAAAACATGTGAAGGAATTAACACTCTGTCAAGTGGGGGAAAATCTAAAATACAGTTCGCTTCAGTGCTCTGAATAAAGAACACAGTGTACACAAGGCCTTACTCGGAGCTCCTGACATACAGCTCATACACACACATCGCAGGTTTACAGATGTTGGAGGATTACATTCAGGACCCACTTAAGGTCATGCACATTGATCTGTAAAAGCTGAATATGCAGAGGGAGTCCGAAGGGTAGCTTCGACTCACTACGGCAGGGTTATTCAGAAATAAAACTGCGAACCTCAGTACACACCAACCATCCAATGTACACAGAGCAATTCAGCGCAACGTAACGGGGTCAACATATAATACAGACGGGCATCCTTTCCCAAAACGGAGGACATTCGTTTTAAAATTCTTCTCGCACTCATGGTTAACGTGAACGTACGGCTTATAAAACGGACTTTATGCGTGAAGTGTCCGCGGGAGCATTTACACACCCAACTCCATGGCGTTCGTGGAAATCCAGTCAGTTCAGAAAAACACCTGTTTGCGTACGCTTACATAACGGAAGATTTTTCGACAGTGATGGATGACGCCGTCGAGTTTAAATGCAAATTTTCGCCCAAATCTAGCTTAACGCGCTTATTTCACAGGAACCACTTGAAGGAAAAGACGAATTATAAAACAAATCAAACTGGCTGTTCAATCCGGATAAAAGAAATGGCACCCTACAAAGCAGAAAGAGTCGGTGTGTGTGTGTGTGTGTGTGTATGTGTATGTATGGTAGCTAACGTTCTCCACTGGCTGAACTGCATCACTGGAAGATTTTTTGTGCACACGTCGTCATGCCCTTTCACCTTTCGACATCATTTTATCATCTTCAGCCAACTGCAAGCTTGGACTTTTATGGAGTTCTGTGACGTCTGTGATTTCGAATCATGAATCAGCCCAACCCTGCGCGTTTACTGCGTGTCCCAAAAACATTTCCGTGTTGATTTGTACATGCTAATAATCACGCTGAATGCTCAATCGATGGCCAAATCGTAACCTCATGGCAGAGGCAGCATTGTCTTGCGTACAATAATGTCATGATTAGTGGAATTCACAAGAGCCCTGTGAAGCATGGTGGTGGTGGTGGTGGTGGCTGGGGGACCTCTATATTTCCCAGAGTTGCTTTTTCTTTTTTTTTCCCACGCCACACAAATAGCAAACAGGTTGCATGCCATGTCTTTGAGATGCAAATTGTGCTCTCTGTACCAAATGTTCATGTGCTACTGCATTTGGCCCAATTTGATCCTCCTGAATCAATTCAGCACTTCCCAAGAAAGTTAAACAGATGAGAGTGGCTTTGTTGCCTGCTTGGTTTATTATGCATATAGTTCCATCTGTGAGATTATTAACTCAACTGTATCCAGCTATCATGCTGAATACACCATTTCTAATTGCCCACCCTGGCACTTCCAGCTGCACAATTGCACCAAGTTGTTTGTGTGCGATCCCTTGAGCTTAGACCTCATGATTGGTCATCACCTGAAGTACTAAATAAGGGCCAGCTATTGCCATAGCAACCCTTTTGTCATGCATATGGAGTCATCTGGAAGACGGAAAGCTAAAACACAGACACACAGACGTGCACACACACACACACACACACACACACACACACACACACACACACACACACACACACATATGGGTCGAAAGCCATTTCATGAGCTGATAGCAGCTAAGGTGCACTTCTTGTCGGTGTGCATGAGAAGGAGAGCGATTATAGCGAGTGATTAATATGCTTCTTCCATCTGGCGAAAGTCACCTCTCGTGCGTTCTAAGAGGCCTTGCAGCTATTATTGGCAAGGGAGCGTACTGGGAATAATTCACGACTTATTAGTCCATAATTCCTGTCTGGCTGCGTTCAGATCACCGCGCACGCACCACGGGGTGGTTTTTGACCCTCAGGTCCGGTTCACTGCTTAACAATGGACGCCCTAATCGCTCCAGGACAGTTTTTGGAATATCGAAGGAATCCATTTGTAAGATTTACTTTAACACGTCTATTATCCTTCAAACATAAACAACATCAACGGCCTACAGGAGGGAGGTGGCCGGTCTGGTGTCATGGTGTGAGGATGACAAGCTCATCCTCAACACGGACAAGACCAAGGAGATGATTGCGGACATGAGGAAGGTGAGGGAACCGCATCGGCCACGGTTCATCCAGAAGCTTGAAGTGGAGAGGGTGAGTAGCTTCAAGTACCTGGGCGTGCACATCAGTGAGGATCTCACCTGGACACTGAAAACCACACAGGGGGTCAAGAGGGCTCAACAGCGGCTGTACTTCCTGAGGAGGCTGAGGAAGTTTGGTGTGTCGCCTACGATCCTTGGCAACTTCTACAGCAGTGTTGTTGAGAGCACCTTGACCAACTGCATCACCAAAGCATGAAAAAGCCTGCAGAGAGTGGTGAAGACTGCAGAAAGGATCACCAGGACGTCACTGCCCTCTCTGCAGAGCATCTAGCATCAACAAGTCAGCAGGAGAACGGGCTCCATACCCAAGGACCCCCACCACCCCCAACATGGCCTATTCACACTTCTACCCTCCGGCTGGCGACTCAAGAAGACTCAAAAATTCTTTCTTTCCCACTGCTATTAGACTCCTACACAGTTGACAGGGGTTACTCACAGGCATCAATCATTTCTACCTCATAGTACTGAATATTTAGTATTTTTGCACATGTGACCTTTGCTCATTGCACATACTCTAACTGGATTGCACAATAAGCACAGCACTATTCTTGTCCTGTAAATAGCCGGTTTTCTTTGTGCAGTCATTTCTCGTGGATATCTGTAAATAGCCTACTGTGTTTTATTTTTACCTTTTAACTTTCGTACCAGTATTCTGTGGACAGCGAAGACAGTATTTCATTGTGCAGGGAAACACGCGTTCTTACTGTACATATGATAATAAACACTTTGAATCTTGAATCTATTCAAAGAGGCCTTCACTTATCCAACACATAGCAGATGTGTGTGTGTGTGTGTGTGTGTGTGTGTGTGTGTGTGTGTGTGTGTGTGTGTGTGTGTGTGTGTGTGTGTGTGCAAAGGTGAAAATGAATAATATCTTCAACCTCGCTGCACTAAAACATCAAGGCTCTCGTATTCATTCTCAAAGGTGGAAGTGACTGAACTGTATGTTCATTTTCATATTAATATTGCTGACACAGAACGGACGCTTTGGAATCCAAAGTGAGAAAACAGTGGTTATCCTCTCTCTTTTTTTTCTTTTTTTCTTTGTTAATTGGCTTCGCAAGTGATAAACGAAACTAACTCGTTTTATGGATCTTGCATAACATTAACGACTATAAAGCGATAAAAAGTATGCTGGGTTATTGAATGGGGGGGGGGGTGCACGCCAGTGTTGACAAAGTGCTGCGGCGTTACAAGAATTAAACACTTTTAGATGGGAACACCAGCTCTGCGTCACTGCGTGATACCTTTTCTAGAACGGTACAATGTCATATCATTGTCGTTACATTTATTCTGATAAATTTATATATATATATATATGCGCACTTATGGATATGTTTATTGATTAATAAGTCTTTAATTGGACATTATTTACTGTAAAGCTGCTTTGTGACAGTGTTCTGTTGTTAAAAGCGCTATACAAATAAAATTGAATTGAATTGAATTGATACTTCTATTTGTTTTGTGTTTTAACTACTCTGCAAATCTATTGTCTGTCTAGATCTTATTAAAACGGCACAGAAGATCCTTGGTGGAATTGTGTGTCACTCAGAGCTATTTAACCGGGAGAAGAAAAAAAATGGAGAGCCTGAAGGAAAACGACTCAAAGTCTCTGTTCTTTTCCACAATTTTCTTTTCGATATATAGAGGGGGAAAAAACAGCAACACAAGGACAGAAGGGTGAAAGGTGTAAGATCTCGGCAAAAAGGATATGTTTAGGCCTTCCAGAAAGCCCTGCGTGTGTTTGTGTGTGTGTTCCTAAATTTGAGTCAAATGACCGAGTTGAATAACAAGTAGCACAAGTGGCAAATTCTCCAGCACCTCCTGTCGCTCAATGTCCTACCAAAAAGGGCTTATATAAAACAAATAAAGCAGTTGTAAGCGAGTGTATGTGAAAACAGCTCGAGGCAACTTACTGATTACAGCAACACCGACACAAAGTGCGCTCGAGTGCTTTCTAAAATGTTCCATCCGGCTCCTATGTGACCTATCCGCTGCTCTTTCCCCCCCACTCTCTCTCTCTTTCTCTGTCTCTCATATGCACCTTTTTAAAGCTGTCCATCCTGTGTCTGTTTTCGGCAATGATTTTTTTATGGAGTGGAGTGCAGCACTAATTAGTCCAAATGTCAGCATGACCGCTGCCCGCTGGGGGACTGCCTCTCACGCTCGTTCAAGCTCTCGCTTCTTTCGCGCTCTCTCTATTTTTTTTCCACCGCAGAACTGTCAGGAACGAGAAAGACAGGATCCGTGTTCACTGCCAGGTCTGGGCTGTAAAGCGTGGTATTCTGTCACGTTGGACTCAAAACAGACCATCACATTCCGCACCTACAGTTACAGAATGAGTCACTGGGCAGTGGACAGGTATGTCCAATAAACTCCATCTGGTGATCAGTATCGGGAAGGGAGGGGGGGGACGTAAAAGTGTCTGTTTAAGCCATTGATGTCATGTGGGTGTATTGTGGATGAACGCATTCGCGGGCAGGAATCAGGTTTATAGTCCAAAGTGGGGTTTATTGAGAACAAAGGTGAAAAATGGAACAGAACAGAAACTCAAAACCTAAACACAGGAAAACGAACGGAAAGCAAACTGGTCCCGAGCGGAGACGTGGGATACCGTATAGTCCGCGATAAGAGGATCTCAGTGAAATATCAAAGAAAGCAAACAAAAACACTGAACGGAGCAAAAACAAGATAAATTAAACTCGGGAGAGCGCACAGAACTAGTACCGGCCACGTAAGTGGAATTACCGTGTTTAGGTCGTTACGTGCTATTATACATAGAGCATAATCCAGTCGGTAGGAGCAATTCATTCAATTATTCAATCAAACAAAGACGACCACGAACTCTTCAGCAGCTGGAAACCTATATCAGGCAAGAATGGGACCAAATTCCAACACCAAAACTCCAGAAACTCAGAACCTCGATGCACAAACATCTTCAAACTGTTCTGAAAAGAAGAGGAGATGATACACCATGGGAAACACGCCTCTATTATTGGCTCATATGATTTGAAAGTCTATTATTTTTCATTTTATTCAACTTTAAAGAACGTCCCAACTTTTCTGGAATTCGATTTGTAAGTAAGTAGGTAAAAGAAAAGGTAAAGTAAGTCAGCACACAAGTAAGTACGTAGATAGCAGAAGTAAGTAAAGTACATATACAGTGTCCTCCACTATTACTGGCACGCCTTGGGAAGAAAAAGAGAAAAAAAATCATTCAAATGAATTTATTCAGAGAAAAACGTCAGCTCTCACCCAGAAGTAACTTTTTTTTTTTTTTTTTTTTTTTTTTAAACAAAAACCATAAATAAGTAAGTAATTAAGTAAAGTATGTCAGACAGTAATTAGATCTGTAATTACTAGGTAAAAAAAACTAGGTAAGCGAGTAAGTAAAGCAAGTCAGTAAGTAAGTTGGAAAGTAAAATAAGTATAGTAAGAAGTAAATAATTAGAAAAGTAAAGCAGTAATTTGGTCAGTAATTCAGCAAGTAAAGTAAGTTGGTAAGTAAGTAAAGTAAGTCAGCCCGGAATTATGGGAAGCATGTACTGTCGGTATAGTACGCACAGTTAGTAAGTAGAGAAGTAACTAATTGAGATAACTAACATAAGTGAGTATGTTAGTATGTAAAGTGAGTAAAAAAAAATCACTAAAGTAAGGGAGTAAGCAAAGTAAACAAGTAAAGTAAGTAAATAATTCATTAAAGTAAGTCAGGAAGTAAAGTAAATAAGTAAAGTAAGCAGGTTTAAAAATAAGCAAATAAAGTCAATAAGAAATAAAAGGAAGTAAGAGGTAAGTAAAGTAAGCAAATAAATAAGCCACTGGTAATTAGGGCAAGTAAATAAATTATGTAAAGTAAAGTATGTAATAAAGTAAAGTAAGTAGATGAGCTTTACAAACAGCAAACGTCTTTTATAGTTTAAATACAACATTATATGTCAATCGACCTTAATGCATGTGAAACCCTTTTGCTCTTAATGAGAGAGGATGGAATGAATGAATACATTTGAGGAATTAAAGCATCCAGTAAGAGTATGAATTGTATTTGTTCAGCATATTCAGCACTAAACACTGTCGAAAACAGCTTTAGAGACTGTAGATGTACATTAGGTCCCAAATGAGCAAGCCATAGGAGGCAGTGGCAAGAAAAACTCAGGTCCCAAAAAAATGTTTTAAAAAACCAGCAGAAAGTGAGTCACAAGTGCAGAAATCTGCATCAGGATGAATCAGGGAGATCTGTTATGTGCATGTGTCACATGAAGAAAAGTTACTCTTCACTCCTTATATATTGCACTAATACATGAGTATCATGCTGAATGAATGCGCCTATTTAAAATCGCCTACTTCATCATTGTCTCTCATTTTCTAGTGAGGTTCATCATCATATTAATGAGAATTCTATGCAAATTACAAATATGTCTCTAATAAAGGAACGTGTCAGCCAAAATAAGATCAACACAAGAATACAAAATGCTGACACTCCAGAAGAATTTCTTCAGGATTTCATAATTTAATAAATCTTGGTCTTTAAAATCACATATTAATTATACATATTAATATGGAAGGCAATGAGGTAGGATTATTCTTTTACGAATATTATTGTTAATACTGCCAGTGTTGCTATGGTAGCAATGAAGTGGAACTTGAGGAGGTATAACTTATGTATCCTTCAGGAACATCGGAGGAACTTGAGCACCACTTTTATTGCTTTAAACCTCTTAGAAATGTGAACATGACCAAGAAAAATAATTGTCTTTCATCCAACACATTCTGGGAATCTAGATAATGTGTTCTCACTCTCCAATTAATACAACCCGAATTCCAGAAAAGTTGGGTCCTTTTTTTTTTAGATTTGAATAAAATGAGAACTAAAAGACTTTCTAATCAAAGGAGCCAATATTTTATTCACAACAGAACATAACAAACATAACATAGATAACATAAATGTATAAACTGAGAAATGTTATAATTTTATGCACAAAATGAGCTCGTTTCAAATTTGATGCTTGCTACAGGTCTCGAAATAGTTGGGACAGGGGCGTGTTTCCCATGGTGTAGCATCTCCTCTTCATTTCAGAACAGTTTGAAGACGTCTGGGCATCGAGGTTATGAGTTTCTGGAGTTTTGGTGTTGAATTTGGTCCCATTC
>JAQLOM010000037.1:25754513-25766743 GCA_030068315.1 Chrysichthys thysi | reverse complement strand
TATATGAAAACTGCACCTGTCAGCATAATGGACAAAGCAGGAAAGGTGAGTAAAACGCCCGTCATCCTGAATGCAAATAAAATCAGCTTGGGATGAAAGGGGCAGTTTGTATAAATGTGCCAGTAGAGCTAAGCTCCCTGCCACTGAAAGCTCTAACAAACAACCCAAGGATTCAATTTGGCATCCAGATAAGTTTATTTGGTCTTAAGGTGGACCGTTATGGATTTTGGTCCAAGTCAAGCTGGGGCTGATTTCATTTTAGCCAAGACTAGGTTCTTTCAATGAAAAAATAAAAGCCTGGGGCTTGGGTCACATCTTTTTAGTTTTTATGTCCTTCAATCAACATGATGCCTATTATCAGCCACAAACCACAAGCCGGCTAGCTGGCTTTCTCTCCAGAGACATGTTGCGCCAAGACCGCCTGTAATCACCTAGTAAAGAAAATTGCAGAGCTAAGAATCAGGTGGCTTTAAGAAAGGGATTTAAGACCCTAATATAGTCGTTGCGTCTTCAAATCTTTCAATAATATCCCTAATCAAATGATATTACCCTATAAATGTTCACGATTGGCTGGGCAGCCTAAAGAACCGCTCTATTACAGTTATGAACCGCAGGGATTCGGGAACATGTCCACGCACCCCTCCCACGTCAGGGTGAAATGAGGAACGCTTGGCATAATCTCAAAGGGGGCGTGGTGTCCTGCTATGTTTTTTTTTTTTTAAATACTAAATCATAATAATTCTGTCATTTCGAGTATAAGAAAGGGGAAAAACTGACAAAACTATAAGGAGTACTTCAATTCCAAGTGTTAAATGAGGTTACCCATGAAGTGCAGGTCGGGTTTGGTGCAGAGTCTAAAAGCTGGAGAAAAAGTCCAATATTTAAAAAAAAAAAAAAAATGGTTATGGAAGGCATGAATTGAGTGCACCACGAAATGCAAATCCTCAAATGAATACCAAATGGACCTTATCTCAACGACGAAAGAGGCTTTGTGGAGGGAGAGACGGGACAGTACAGCACAGTGAAGGAGAGAGTCTACAAGTCATTCAAATAAAGCGAATGGCCCGAGAGCCCACTTTCAAAAGCTAGAAAAAGCTCCCCGCAAGGAGATAAGCAAGGCTCTCAGAGCCGCGGGTGACGCCTTTTGTTAAAACACGCGTGGCGTTGAGGCGGCAGCTTAATGAATAGGACTTGCCGTGTCCATGGAGACAGTAACAGTGAAACACAGAGCCGGAGCCGTGTGTCTCTGACTCCAGCCGAGCAGTGAAACCTTGCAAGAACTGAAAAGCCGAACAAGAGGCTCCAGCGTGTAGCATCACTTTAAAAGCACATTATTACTCCTCTGGAAGGAAGTGGGAAGGTCAGCAGGAGTCTACACTCTATTTTACCTGACAGACTGTGAACTTCGAACAGTTTTAACTCCATTTGGAGATCCAGTCTACGGAACCAAAGATCAGTATACTGTACGTGGAAGTAAAAAGCTACGCGCACGAATAAAACACTGAATATCTGACGAGGCCATCGACCGAGGTCAACGTCATATCCACTATCCATTAATAAATGTCCATTAGAGGACATGCTAGAGCTCCCCGCTACCTTCCATGCACAGGGACCACGCTTTTCCTTTTTCTCCTAAAGCTCCATTTCAGTAGACCCATTACTTCTATCAATGTTTTACTAAGGCACGCTGGAATATTGTAACTACACACATTCAATTAGAAAACCCAAACGAGCCGTACCGCTTCTAAGCACCCTCTAGCTAAGAGCATCTCGCCTTTAAAAAAAAAAAAAAAAAACCTACTGACCTAAGGACACAGAACAGACTTGAATATTTATGGGGGTTTTTTAGCAAGCCAGTTGCTTGGGAACGTACACCACGGAGCCGGAGTCTGCATTTCCAGCATGCTTCAAGGCAAACCCGGAGCTACAAGCATCATCTTATGGTAGCTATTAGGGTCAGCTTAGGGTCACCCTGACATTAACGCTCATTTCAGGAATTTGCATGTTAATAATTTGCAAACTCAGCTAAGAACGTCCCCCCCGTCAATTCCGCGGTGCACTCACGAAACCCATCCAACGTCATATCTTAATATTCACCGAAATAGAGTCAAGATTTTCTCTGAATATCTGAATTCAACGCATTTACTGCTATATAATGTGAAGGTCTATAAAATCTATAACAGATACAGTAATTCTATTATTTCGAAAATGTGAAAAAATATTTATGAATAGAAAGAAGGAGTTGTATACAGTGGATATCTGCTTGGTCAAGATTGGGTTCTTTCTTATTTAGCAAGTTAGAGGGGATTTTTTATTAGGGTATTAAACTTTCAGTAACAGGTTCAGCAAATGATTTACGCCTCCGATTCTCTCGGATTGATTCACCGAATCTTGCGGTCATTGCTGAGAGTCGCTTCTTTCTCTTTAGGCAGGTCAGTATTTGATTCAGTGAAGCTTTCATCCATGGCCGAGATTCATTTATCCTGTATTGCAGGTTGGTTTTTGGTTCAGCGAATCTTTCAGTCATCGCTGACATTCATCCTCTCTCAGACAGCAAGTCCGTGTTTAAATCAGCCAATCATTTGGTCATGAGTGAACCAAGGGTCCCTCAATTCAGCAACTTATTGTTTGAATCGGTAAATCTTTCGGTCAGGGCTGAGATTCATTTCTCTTGTGTAATGGAGCAGTGTTTGAATCAAAGAATCTTTTGGTCATGGTTGAGGTTCGCTCCTTTCTGATTCACTGTTTGACTCAGTGAATGTTTTAGTCATGATTGAGATTCGCTTATCTTTCATTGAGAAGGTCAGCTGATTCAGTTGATTCAGTGAGCCGTTTTTGGGGTGAGCCGGAGATTTCCAGTGTTTCGGTTTAATCGGGCAACGAACCGTGCAACTGAACAACTGAACGAATCTAAAAGTAATATTTAACTGTCTGAATTCAAATGACTCCAGGGACTGAAAAGGCTCCAAAAATCCATCTCTAATTTTTATTTTTATTTTTTTTTGA
This sequence comes from Chrysichthys thysi, assembly GCA_030068315.1. Lineage (NCBI taxonomy): Eukaryota > Metazoa > Chordata > Actinopteri > Siluriformes > Claroteidae > Chrysichthys > Chrysichthys thysi. The sequence goes on along the minus strand of JAQLOM010000037.1, from coordinate 25,763,737 downwards.
TACTAAGTAAACACCTAGTCTATCCGAATGCAATTTCCACATAAAAAGCTCAATTAAATTTCAATTCCCTATAATAATGCACAAGTTCCTGTAGCAAAAGCATAATCACTCAATCAGTCCAACATAACCGTACGTTACCATGACACCCACAAAACTCTGAACCTCACACGCACACGAACGCACAAACATTCCTGACGCGTCTATATTTGTCTTGACGCTGAAAATCAGTGCAGCTGCAGAACAGCGGGCGTAACACCTCGGCAAGTTCAGCCTCTTATCGGGTGAGCGCATCTCTCTCGGTTTTTTTTAATAGGATTTCCGTAGATCCAAAAAAGCCCACACAGCGAGCAATCAAACATTAGAGAATTTCACCTTAACTGAATGTTATCATGGGAATAGCAGGGAAGGAAATGGCCAAGAAGATGAACTTGTTACAAATGAACGCTGGTTTTTACCCATCCTCAGTAGGATTAACACATTGGATGGTTGAGTAATTGCTTTAAGGTTCACACCAGCCTGAAAAGCTGAATGAACGAAGCCAAATCATTTGTGAAGGCAGGAAGCAGCTAGGTGTAGGAAGGCCATCTGTGCTGTGTGTGGCCCTGCTGTTCCAGACAAAGAACTTTATTTAACACAAGCACACGTGTCAAGCTGCATGGTGGGTTTGAAGTAGGATCGACTAAAATTAAGGGCTATATCTCACCAAGTCACACAGTTAGTCCATCCCTGAGCATTGTAGTCCTGAGATTTGATAATCTCTCTCTCTCTCTCTCTCTCTCAAGCAAGCCAAAATGGATTTCTTAGTATCTTGGTACATATCTCATCTTTGTGTCATCGCTGTTATCTCTGTCCTTGTTGCTGTGCTGCAGGATTCAATTAGATGAAACTGTGGTACTTCATATTTGACCTTAACAGGAAGTAGCGCGGAGACTAAAGCATGATTTTTTTTCCCCACCAGGTTATGTAGGAAATACATAGCACTAGGTTCATTTGTCTCTTTTGTTTGTTTGTTTGTTTGTTTGTCTGTTTGTTTCTTTTAAATGCACTTGCTTTTCACTTAGCTTTTCTTGTTTTAACTTGGCACATATTATAATAAGCGATTGGTCTCTGGAAATTACTACCATTTTTTCATTTTTATATATATATATATATATATATATATATGTTATTAAAAACAACGAAATACTGAACTTTTCTTTGCTCATGTGATTGCAGATTTTGTGTAACTGCTGCAAATTCAATGATTTCTGATTTCTGACTAATGATTTCTCTTTACACTAAAGTGCGGTAAAAGAAAACAAAGCCTAATTTTTAGAGTGCTTACATATTGTTCAAGGAAAACTCTGTGTAAGAATACTGCAAACGAAATACACTGAATAAGAGTGTCAGGTTTGGTGGTGGTGGTGGTGGGGGGGGGGGGGTGGAGTAGTACCTCAGAAGAAAGCATTCAATAATAGTAAACAAGGGCAAAAAAATTAAGTTAATACAATAAATGATACTGGTCCGAGCTTGGTACCTTGATGAACTCCTACTACAGAATTAAAAAAAAATTGGTTTTGCTCTAGCATCTCTGCGGATCTAAACGCGTTTTTCTTTTTTTTTTTCTTTTTTTTTAACAGAAGACCCGCAATGCAACACTGAACAAGTAACAGGTATAAAAAAAATGAAAAAAAAAGCTAAGTTTTTTTTTTCCTGAGTAAACAGTTCCCTTGATCTCGTAATATGAGAATTGAAATAGCCACAGGAATGCATGTTGACTTGATATCAGAATAAACTGAAAAACAGTGGAATACATCTATTTTCATTTCTGTACGCCAAGTAACATCTCTCTCTCCCTCTCTCTCTCTCCTTCACACCCACACAAACCATAAATAGAGCCAAGGAACAATGAAGCATGCCCACACTTCAATAAATAATGGCTCTTTCATGTTAACATGTGAAGTCAATCTACTTCTGCTTCCTTGGTGACATCGAGGTGAGAACCCGAAGTACAAAGAAGCCATTACTACGAAATTACTATCAAATCAGCAGGAAATGGACTTGTCACACTCAAATTTGAAAGCACTTCTGTAACATCTGTCTCTTTCCAAAAAACTGACAGATAATTTACTCTGATTAGATCGTGTTCTTATTTGAATTTCAACCGGCATGAATAGCACGATATAACATGGTATACTTATCCAGGGTCCATTGTGATAACACACAAAATGAAGAGCGAATGTATACACGTGTGCGACAGCAAGCAATATTGGAGCGTCCTCCAACGTTGTGGAAAATATCCAACGACACTAAGTAAATAAGTGAGAATCAGCTCGGTCTTTCATCATGTGGCTTGTACAAAGAGCAAGGCCAAGTGTCAGAACGGGCATCCATTAGAGGCTTTATGGAAATGCAATAGAATGCAAAGCAAGGATAAAAAAAAAAAAATCCTAATTTCTGTTTATCCTGAGCATATTTCTGCTATTTAAACCAAATAAAATGGGAACTACTATCTGTTTCCGAATTTGAAACAGCTACCTCAGCTAACCTGAGCTTTAAAAGCCCAACAGAGGGCACGTTATGTTGTAGGAGCTGTTAACAAACAGTCTAGGATGAAGTGCTTATCTGCAGATATGTCTCACAGCACTCTTTATACACTGCTCCAACTTCCTATTACTGGTCTTGAACAATTAGTGATGAAATAACACGGAGCAGCACAACAGTATGATATTACTGCGACAATTCACACCCATTAGCCCAAAGCGCATCATTATTAAACAGCCCGTGACAAGAACACAGGTTTTTCTTTCTTACTAAAATGCAGATGCCTTGCATTATAACCTTGTGGGACCCCTAAACACAGGCAATTAAACTCGAGCTAATTACAGAGCTTTTTGACTCGGTAAGGAAAAAGGAAAAACACAAGAAAACTGCTACGTGGTATAAAAAAAAAATAAAAATAAAAAAAAGGTTACTAGTTTCAGGGAGATAGATCTTCAGGGTCACAGGCTTATTAATCAAGACCTGTTTGTTGGTTTTTTTTGGTTTTTTAATATTAAAAAATTTCCATTTGTTAGGACTTAGTGCACCATTGGCTTAGTGCACAATTATGCTATTACTTAATCTTATCTTGTGGACCCTGTGCAACTGCATAAAACCATACAGATCCGTATCAAGAGATTCTACGTCTGTTCATACCAAACATCGGAACAAGGAAATGAGGTGATCCTGTGAAACTTTGACCCTGGCATGGTTGTCACTGCTTGATGTATTTCAGAAACTGTTCATCTGCTGGGAATCTTCATGCACAATAAAAACTCAGCTGTGGGCTGAAATATCTTTTTTGATGAAAGAGGTCACAATGAAATGGCCAGACTGGCTTGAACTGCAGAAAGGCTATGGAAATTCAAATAACAACTCTTTACAACCGTGGTGAGAAGAAAAGCATCTCGACCTATTAAACCTAGAGGTAGATAAACTCCAAGAACAGATTGGTACATTGAGTTCCATTGCCATCAGCCAAGAACAGGAATCTGAGGCCTGAGTGGGCACACAAACTGGACAGATGACTGGAAAAACTGCTCCGTTTCAGTAAGCCAAGCCCATCTGCCATGGTCAAAGTCACTGAGATCACATTTTGAATTATTTGATAGTTGTATGAATAACCCAGGTGTACAGGTACTTCTGTTTAAAATGCCTGTGTGTGTTAAAGGTATATTATAACATTACAAAATTGGGGGCGTCCTCTGAGGTTAAAGCATCAAGAACAAATTCAGGGGAAACTGAAGACCTAAAGTCAACAAAGAAATCCAGTGTAGTGATGAGAGAATCAGGGTCCATCAGGTCATATCCTGAAGCAGTAACATCTCTGAGGAACTACTGGTGAACTGTCACAGATATTGGTGACATTTTGAAGAAGAAAAAAAAAAACCCCAGAGAGACATAATGGATAGTGTAAACTTAACCAAGCAGCTGCTGGAGTGCAGTGCCAGCGGGGATGTTGCGCTCTACTTTCAGCCAAAGCTGCCATGATGCTGTGGATCTCTGAGAAATAAATGCCAGATGCTATGAATGCCCATCAGTGCTTTTGCCTCATACGTTCAAGTCAGCATGACTGCGCCTGACTAGAGCGTGGCTTTGGGAGTTATTCACTCCCAAGCATTCACTCATTAAATAAACTTAATTTATGAAGCTCATCAATTACAGAGAGGTAATACTGAGTGAAATGTAGTTAAATGGTGATTTCACACTCATGAGGGATGCAGTATCGGGTTTTTTTTTTTTTCAATAACAGAAGTAGCTGTTAAGTGACTTGCAGATGAAAGTGGTCGGGTTCATTTAGAGGAAATGCATATTAGACATATCTGTCAGCTAACAGAATGCTGATTAAATAATAAAATAAATCAATATCTCAGTTTCTCTGTTTTTACTTTTGTTAAACAGTTTTTATATATTTTTAAATAATATAATATAGTATATATATATATATATATATATACACATTTTTATTCCGTAAGCCACTGACAACATTTCCTCCAAATATCACATAAAAATGTTGTCACTTGGAGCATTTAATGACAGAAAATGACAACTGGTTAAAATAGGGGGGGGGGGAATAATAATAATAATAATAATAATAATAATAATAAAAACACCATGTACTGTTTTCAGACCTTGAATATCAAGATTATATTAAACATAATACAGGTAGTCCTCAAGTTACGATGGAGATGGGTTCAGCCACACCCATCATAAGTCGAAAATATCATAAGTCGAACAGCTGTGTTGAACCACTTAGCCTAGCTCATGGAACCAGGTTGAAATTATATGTTTATAATTTATTGTTTTTCCTGTTTGTTTGAAACTTCAACAATTCAAATGTTCTTTTATTTGATTAGTTAAAATATTTGTTTTCAGACCACAGTCCCATTTAAGAAAAAAGTGCAATTTGGAAGTGTGTGTATTCTAGGTACTGTCGCTTTAAGACTGCCATCTTTATGCCGTTGTTTACTTCCTGTATGAGGAAGAGGTGAGTGTTTCATGCTGATCATGCTGAAAATGCATGATAAAGTTTTAATGTGGTAAAGTGAGTGATTGTGTCGTCCTGCTGTGTTGTTTTAGCTTTAAAGAACATGTAGTTATGTTATCAGTTGAAGTTCACCTGTTTTAATATTTATTTTGTAGACTTTTGTATCATGCTCCACGGTGCTACGAGCTCTTTATGTGCTCTGTTTTGCTAACAGGGAGACCGATATTTTATGCCGTGGAGCGAGTTAACATTTAAGCGAGATTTAAATTAAATCACATTTCTGTCAAAAGAGCGAGTTTGCCAGAGAGATCCACATACCTGTATGATGTGGGCCACAGCACTGTGTCTCTGACCTCCGTCCAGCCGCGACACCCCGCTACACAAATACTGAGCTCCGGGTACAGACAGCCACCGCTGGAGCTGTTCTGTTAATAATCACAAAAAAAACCCAAGGTAATGCACTGTACAGTACACTGATACACAAGGTAACTCCGTCAGTTGAGGGAGAGAGAGGGGCATCATGCGAGGCGAGTGTTCCGAGCATCAAATGCGCAGTTCTGAGTGTCGGCCCCATACTTCCGTGCGCCGTCTGAACGTCCTCGTACGTCATACGCTGTTACGCTGGCCTGCCAGCAATGCCTGCCTGCAAATTTAAAATATTTTCAAAACATTTTACAATTTTTAGCGGATCACAATCATCATCGTAACTTCGAAAAATCGTAAGATGGGCCATCGTAACTCAGGGAGCACCTGTACTAAAGTTTGAACTAGGGAAAAGTTTCGATAGCAATACTTGGTGGAATAAACTTAACATTTAATCACAGTTTCTATGCATCACATTTCTTGGCATGCTCTCCATCAGTTTTTCACGCTGGTCTTGCGTGACTTTATGCTACTCCTAGTGCAAAAAATTCAATCAGCTTAGCTTTGTTTGATGCCTTGTGACCATCCATCTTCCTCGTTATCACATTCTAGAATTTTTCAGAGCTCATGTCTGAAGATTGGGCTGGCAACGATAGGGAGACCTTGTGGTCCTCTATCCACACCTTAATTGACCTACCTGTGTGGCGTGGAGGATTTTCCTGCAATCCTCAGAGTTAGGGATGACTGTCAGAGCGGTTTTCTTCCAGGATAACCTTGTACATGGTTTGATTCATGCGTCTTTCAGAAACAAAAATCTGCTCCATTCCAGCCTTGCTGAAGCACACTTCAGATCATCAACCACCTCCACCAAATTTCACAGTAGGTGCGAGATACTGTGGCTTGTAGATCTCTCCAGGTCTCTGTCTAAACGTTAGACAATCAAATTATGGTAAAAGCTAAAAATTAGACTGATCAGAGAAGATGCCCTTAAGGTCCAATCCGTATGGTCTTGAGCAAACCTCAGCCTGGCTCTTCTTTGCTTCTCATTGATGAAGAGCTTTTTTTCTCACTTTGCATGACTTCAACCCTGTCTGGAGGTGCCCCGTTTCAAACCATCCTTGCCGTGCACTTAACCGCAGCTGCCATTTGCCAATCTTTTTGTCTCTCACTCGACGTCATCCTGTGGTTGTTGAGCGACGTTTGCCGATCATCCTGGTCATTAGAAAGTCGTTTTCATGCTCTCCCAGTCTGTAACTGTGTTGTCCCCAATGTCTGCTGCTTGACTGTTTTTATGAACCGGCATGTTTGAAAATTTGAAGACGGAAGTAACCTGATGCTTACTGTATCCCTCTGCTGGTGAAGCCAGAACTCGACCCTTCTTTTTCTCACACAGAACTTTTCTTTTCAACTCTTTTGGCATGAGGAATAGATATTTTTGTACTCCGTTTCAGTTTAAGGCACTAACAGCTGTTTGTCCCATCCAAACCTAACCTACAGTGTGAGGATAGTGATGACCACAGCAGTGGGTTTTATACTTTTCCCTTGCTCACTAAGATTTGGTTCAAGAGATCGCCTAATCAGTGCCTCATTCAGTAAAATGAGGTGCGCTTATGTTGGACATTACAAACACTGGAATGAAAAGGGCTACCATACTTAGAGATGCTGATTTAAGAAAAAATTGTAGCGGTGTCTTAATTTGAAGTTGCCTCTTAACAACTAAACAGCGTTTCCTCTTATTACTGAACACGGCAAACAGAATATCCGTAACCCTTTCGGTGCAACTATGTTTTACACCTACGTTTGTATCATTGGAAGAATTATGCATATATCGAGCGTTTTAGTGCTATGCACACGAAATGTTTCATTTGTTTAAAGTCAGCACCGGTCTTTCAGTCTTTGCGTGTCAATGTCATCTCAGGTCCTGAAAATTCCAATACATGTCCAGAAGAATAGCTACAAAGAAAACTCAAAAGCGATCTTACGATATCATGAAAGCACAGCAAATGAATACTGCGTCTTTCCAAACGACCCCATGTTCTACACGTACCAGGTATACAGCAAGAGAGCACGGCTCGGCCGAAGTGATTTACGAGAGCTTAAAAATGATTTTCACAGACAGAATGAAAAGAAACCAGCTCATCTTCTCGCGCTATCTCTTCTCACCGAGCAAAGCTGTGTTGTCAGTTGTCAGGAACCGTCCTCGCTCGTCAACACTATAAATCCTGTTTTAGAAGTGAAAGCTCTTTTCGAGCTTTTCCATCAGAAGGAACACCCTGCTGTTTTTGTGGGTCAGATGGATTACCACCACCTTGAAGGAGTTCTGACCACTCTTTCTTTAGCTGATGCTAGCCTCTTAAATCCCTGCTCCGAGCTAAAGCACATCCAGAACACTTGAACAGAACCAGCTGGATGTCTGACCAACTCTTCCTGCTCTTCAAGAGCGTTAAAAAAAAAATGCAACAAAAACATTGTTCTTTTTTCCCTACGTTTGCTCAACAGAGGTATTTCTGAGCCGCAAGACACTCTCACTCTACAAACATATTCATTTGTAGACATTGTCTAATACACAGAGATTCACATTTACATAAATCAGAGTCGGTAACTTCGGTTCAAACGTTATATCAATATTTATACAGGGAAAGCTTCTTGTTTTCAATGTTAAAATCACCACCTCACATATTTTACACCTCTGATTTTTCCAGATTGTCCTTTTTTCTGAGACCCCGCTGACTTTAAACATGGCATTTGCCTGAAAGAAATCTGGGGATAAAAGTGTAGATTGAATCACCAATTTGTCTCTCTATACACACATCCTAAAAGCTCATTCATCCCTTAATTGTTTCCTTCAACCATCGGAAGTAAAAAAAAAAAAAATGAATGGAAAGAAGAAAAAAAAACCCACAGTGAAGAAGCGAGACCTTGTATTTATGTGCATAAGTAGATCTCAAAAGCAAGGTTAAAAATCAGCAGCAAAAACGTAATTATTCCTGCACCGTTCTCTTCGTTTGAATGTCTATGGCCACGAGGTTCGTGTACTAAAAGGTAAACAGTTACACCAAACAACCTTAAGTTATACATTTTTACAAATTTAAAATTTACAGCTACTCACTAGAAGGAGCAACATCTACCTCAAACAAAACTACTCTAAAATTCTGTTGGCATACAATCACTGTCTCATATCGCTCTCTGAGGATTTCTCACCTGTGGCGAGGGGGGAAAAAAAGGCACCACATCAGTTTCTGGAGGTAAAAAAGTCATTGCGAGCACTGGGGATTACTTTTTAAGTTCTATGATCATCAAACACGGCCTGCTCGGCTTCAGCAGTGAATATAAGGGATTAAAGGATGAAATACAAATCAGCTATTTTTATACTAAGCAATGTACCAAGTATAAATTATAGTTTCTTTTTGAGATTACTAACAGGACACAGCACAAAAACCTTTGTTTTCCAAACCAGTTCCCCCTATTTTGCTCCCCAATTTGGTTACGTCAATTCCCACCCATGATTCAGCTCTCCCCATTATACATGAAAAGGGGTGAAAGCTAGTACCGGCTTCCTCAGAGACACAAAAATCTAGCCAACCACAACCCGAATTCCAGAAACGTTGGGAGGTTCTTTAAATTTGAATAAAATAAAAAGTAAAAGACTTTCAAAATACATGTACCAATATTTTATTCACAACAGAACATAGCTAGCATAAATGTTTAAACTGAGAAATTTTACAATTTTATTCACAAAATGAGCTCATTTCAAATTTGATGCCTGCTACAGGTCAGGACAGGGGCGTGTTTCCCATGGTGTAGCATCTCCTCTTCTTTTCAGAACAGTTTGAAGACGTCTGGGCATCGAGGT
>JAQLOM010000037.1:25491542-25516447 GCA_030068315.1 Chrysichthys thysi | reverse complement strand
ATGTTTAAGAGTGTAGAAAGTGTTTAAGAGCAAAGGATGTGTTTATAAGAGTGTGGGAAAGGTTAATAAGAGAGTGGGAATGGTTTGTTTATAAAGCCTGAAAATATATATAAATAATAAAAATTAATGTGGCTTGGCAGTATCGAGGTTTCACCTTTTGCGGCGGGTTGGCAGATTCAGCGGTTCACTGTACCCTGACCGACGTGTCGCTCCGTCTGTTGTTAGCACATTCACACACCTATGGGCAATTTAGGGTACGCAATCCACCTAAATCCATGTCTTTGGACTGTCGAAGGAAACAAGAGGACATGGGGAGAACATGCAAACTCCACGCAGAAAGCCGCTCGAACCCAGGACCTTCTTGTGATGAGGCGACGGTGCCGCCCTCAGATTCTCACTTGCATCCAATCGCATGTAAATATTTTAGCTGAATGCAGCTCGTCGGACCTGAAACACTAAACACGCCATCTCAGAAAAGGAAGGGTTTCCAGAGACTTTTATAGATTTTAAATTCGTTTACCATTTCAGCCTTGATTAGAAAATTGATGATGTGGCTTTTCTTAACAAAAAAACCAACAACAACAAAAAAAACCCACATGTCTCGTCAGTTCAGATGCCAGCGGTGACATGAATTAACTCCTGTCAGCATTCAGTCGCATGAGCTGCTTGCTCTGACCTTTCTAAAAATTAAGACATTATGTGCAACTGGACTGTTTATAATTTTACTTGAACATCCTTCAAATGTTGTGAAGTTTCCTTAAGCTTCTAAGCATCATGCTTCATCCAGGGAACATATTTAATAACCCTCAGAGTAATTTCTAGTTTCACTGGTTAGCCACAAACACCTACCCTGTCATGAGGACACATTTCTCACATGTCTCAAACCAAGCCAGTGGGGTGAAGGGAACAACTTGGAAACCGCATTCAGAAACCACACGGCTAATGGAGCACAAATAACCAGGCCTGGTCTCGATTCAGGACCCTCTGGGTTTATTGTGGATTGTATTATTATTATTATTATTATTATTATTATTATTATTTTTACATAATGGCTGCTGCAGAGGACATTTAATACTAATTAAATATGTCTTAAACATGAATAAACTGTAAAAAAAAAAATATATATATATATATAATATTTATCTATTTATGCCTGGTTTATTACGTCGGCCTGTATATTTCCTCTTTCTGTTTGCCGCATTACAAGTCGTAGTTGCTATAGGAACAAAAACACATCCGAACAAACGCACTAAAAATGCCGGCTCACCCTTCCCAGAATCCTCCTCACCATGTGGTCACCTTCATCACTGGCGTGGATATTCCAAAGACAATCGACAATGATCCGGTGACATCCTCGGTCGGAGATCTTAAACTGTAATGAGAAACTGGTGTGAAAAAGGTGTTTGGTCAAAGTATCTATATTTTATTTCAAATTCTTTCGCAGTCCCAAAGGGTAAGCCATATTTTCTTCAGGAGTTCCCCATAGGACACGGAAATGAAGACTAAAATCAAGTTGGGTTTCAAAAGCTTGACTGGCAGTGAATTTGTGGAGGTTTCGCTGCACGGAGAGCTAGCGGGTAGCGGTCACGTGCTTTCAGGACAAAAATAACGCTTTGGATTCTGTTGCGCTGCTGTTAACGAAAAATAATATACACCTTCTGACCAATCAGATTCAAGAATGGTGGTATAGAGTTAATGAGTCAATCGGTGCAAGAAAGCACCAAAGTTTCAGCGGTGGAAAAAAATTGGACCAATATTAAAACAAAACCAAGCAGAAAATGTGTTAAAAGCCAAAGATCCTGCAGCTACACATAATGACGGGAGATTACAGCATTAGGAGATAAAATATAGGTTAATACAGGATCATTTTTTCCAGAACTCGGACCATTTCATTACTTAATCACGCCGCAGTCCAGGACCTTAATAATCGACTATATTCACTCTGGTTTCATCCCAATCATAATTACATCTGTCTGAATCTAGCTTATAATACCTGACCTTTTGTTCAGTCAATTATCGGCAGCTCCCTCAATGAAGTGTGTATAAATTTTTTTTTTTAAATTACATTTTTAAAAAAAAGACGAGTGCTGTCTAGATAATGCGCAGTATATTCAAGTGGCTCAAGGTATAAACTTCGCAATATATCAAGTGTAAACAGGATTACATGTGGATTATCATAAATCTTCAGCATCAGGCTTGTGGGGAGGGGAAAATACCCGGCAGGTGTGTGTTGAACATGTTTGCCATGATCATGTTTTTAAAAAAAAAAAGAAAAAAGAAAAAGAATGGCAGCATTGTAAACAAGTTCCACACGAAGCAACGAGAAGACTAATGCTCTGTCAAATAACAATCAATAGAAGCTGGACGAAGGCGAGACTCGAACTGAACACCGTGAAAAATCCCGTGAGCACATGAGACGGTCCATCTTTTAAAGTATTAGCTGTACCAGAAAGAGTTCACTATCGCTGAAATATGGCCGGGATCACGTGAAATGCTCAGCCTGGTGGGTGTAATTCAATACAATGAGGTAATAAAATTCTTGGTAATGGAGTAAGCTGGAAGAAAGAAAACCCGAGTCTTACACCGAGCCCAGATTTACGGTTTCTCCGTCTTTCCGACAATCCTGCTTTTCTCTCTGTTTTCTCTCCACTGATTTTACAAAACCTCGTCATGAAATTATCGCGATGAGGAGCATGATTCGATTTTCCAAGGCGATTCTTTGGAACTGTTCATTTCCATGAATCAAACATCCGATTGCCCTTATTAAATTTTCTCGCAAGTGATAGGCATCCTGACGTTAACATTAGACAAAAAACCCAAAACAAAACACTAAACGATTCCCAAAGGCAGAAACACAAAAACTGGAAGGCCTACCGGTCTTTTAAACTCATCCAACCGGTGTTAAACGAAGCCAGATTTCTAGCTCCCAAGCCACTTTAATTAACACTTAAAGCCTTGCAGCTAAGACTCTGTCTGGACTTCACAGGCTATCAAAGAACCAAGGCTGCGCTCCAATATCCGTACTTTCTGTACCTACTATGCTTAGTTTGGGTACGTAGGGCGTTCCCATTATGATTGCGGCGAAAATAAGTGTCCTGAAAGGACCCGGATGGTGCCCTCATAACGGCCAAATCTTGGAATGTGGAACAATGTACACTTTTTGCACTCAACGGCTGCCATCTTAGCTACGTAGCAGAAGAGGCGGACCCAACTCGGCTTGAAAAATAAAATAAAAATGGCGGATTTTCCACACAGCCTGCATTAGCGGAGTCATTTTGCACGCTAGAAATCTGTGAAGGGTTAAAAATCTGTTCGCTGTTCAAAGTCGGGGATGATTTTTGGCAGGATGACGAGCCGCGGCCGCAGTCGGGATCGTAATTTCCGGTAGGTGTACCATGGAGTAGGCGATTTGGAACAACACTTACCTACTAAAATCTGTTCACTTAATAAGTGCGGACTGTGTACTACGTGTAAGTGTACTCATGAAAGTATGGATATTGGAACGCTGCCCAAAATTTTGAACTATATAGTATATAACAATCTCCTTTGTCAAGCTGCCTTATGTTCCTGTCAAAAATCTCGCTAAACATAAACAAATACTCCTAAAAGTACTAAAAGTACAACCCCAAGTTCAATAAGATTTCCCACAACTTTCTGCTCTTGTGCGGGGGTCGTTCTGCAGGGACGAAAGCCGGATATCTCAGTAACCTCGACGCAGCTTGTGCTCCACAGCAGTGTGTTCGAAGAAAGGACACTTATTCCTCAAGTTACAAGGTCAAGATGCCACGCCGCTCAGGGATCCGTGTGTTCTGCTGATGACAATCCTCAAGCAAGTGAGCCAACACCTCCGCCATACAGCTTGTCTCTCTTGGCATGTGGTTTTTAAATAAACCTCACGGACTCCATCTAGGCCTAAAGCATTTAATAAAAATAAAACATGACCACTTGTTGCACTACGTTAGCAGAACGTATCCCACGGGCCCGTTGAAATCTTGCGTCTGATTGGACAGACGAAAGCTGCTAAGAACCTCATGAGAAATTATTTAAGGACAAACAAAAACACTGTACGAAAAACTAGGCAAGTAACAATTCGCTCAAATCACAATTCAGTTTGATTCACAATATTGCATTTTCCCCACAATATTTAAATAAATAAATAAATAAATAAATAAATAATATTTTAAAAATGCAACATTTATTTTCCTACATAAATATAACTTTTCCTTAGTAACCAACAATTATTTATAAACATTTCGACATTAAAAGTTAGAGCAGAATATAATAGCCTATTAACTAAAATATTCTTTTAATATTATAATATTCACTTAAAAAATAAAAAAAGCTCATAAAATTTGGCCTTTTCTTAATAAACAAACTTTCACCAACAATTGTGAAGGCAGCAATCAGCTTGAAGCTAAAACATCCATTCCCATTTGCTTCTCTATTTGTTCTTTTGCTTCCAGCAGCCTGCAAATATATCGCTCCGATTCCTTGTTGAATGTGTTCAGAAAGTCAATTGCGCAAAAGCTCTTTCCCATTTTAGATCATCTTATATTTTGTGCTTTCACTGGATTCAAGCGGTGTTATTTCTTCATATGGTGACATCACATGCATTCCCCAGTGCCCTCTGTTTCTTAAACCACAAAATTACACCCAGGAAACAACCAAGACAATACGCAGCCTGATAATAATAATAATAATAATAATAATAATAATAATAATAATAATAATAATAATAATAATAGGGATTCATTTTTCATTTCCTCAATTCAAATCACCATAAAGGTGCGCCATGGCTTATCTCTGCATGATATATCTTCCCATGCCTGGTAGAAACCATACTACACTACGTTACATTACCATCATTTGGCGGACACCCTTATCGAGAGCAACTTATATTTATCTCATATACACAACTCAGCAGTTGAGGGTTAAGGGCCTTGCTCAAGGGTCCAGCAGTGGCAGCTTGATGCGACTGGGATTTGAACGCTCGACCTTCCACCTCGTAGCGCAACAGCACAACCCCTAAGCTACCACTGCCCTTCTACAAACACAACAGACTATCAGAACAAGTATATTAATTTAAATCTGTGATTTCTCCACTACTGCAAAGCTACAGTTATAGAAAATTAATCAACACCTTCTGGCCAAGTAGATTCATCAGCACTGGGTCTAACTTATTGTTTAGCTCTTTCAGATATACAGAAGTTATTTCAGTTTCCTCGTTATAACATAACAGCTTTGTCTCTAAACTCTTTTCTAAAGACTGAAAAAGCAGGCAAATGTTTAACATATTAAGCAAACTGTTTTTCAAAGAAATTGAATTTACCTATTACTAACCACTCAGGTACGTCTGAATACAGAGATCGGACAGTCCATTCATCATGTGTGGTGGGTTACACACAAAGAAACACACCCACAGTTTCAAAATAACTAAATAACTAGTCAATGCAACAACCCATTTAACTAATGATACATGAGATGCCATTCTTCCTTGTCCCAGATCTTATAAGGCCACCATGACAGCATCGTAAATCACTGTTCACACAGGACTGAAGTAAGTAAACCCTCCTGTGAAATCTCAGACAGGTCTGAAACAGATATCCCATCTGCGCAAACCAGAGCTTCCTGTTTCGACATGTCTCTATAGCAGAAACAGATGTGTAGGTACGCCGTGCAAGTGTCCAGACAGGTGACATTTCTGCCGTTTCGGTTCTGGTTTATTTTATTTCCAGGTCCCGTTTCAGGGTGTAAATGGGAAATGAACCACTGAGAAATAAGTGCAGAGGTTTTTATATATATTTACATAACATCCTTGACACACCAGACCCGTATCATTTCAGGGCCAGCGAGCATGCTCTTAATATTAAAAAAAAAAAAAAAAAAAAAAAAAAAAAAAAAAAAAAAAAAAAACTGTCAATTTTAATACTTGCTTGTGAATCCTTTGTGAGTATTCATTGTCTCGATTCTGTGACCCATAAAAATTGACAGACGCTGTGCATTTCGCTTGCTGATGATCTGCCAGGCCTGTAATTTTCACTTCCTGCTTGCTTTGGGGACTTATTTTTTCCCTTCAGTCATGTCTTCAGTAAGAGAAATGGAGTGAAATTTGGTTCAGGTTGGCTGATCTACTTGGAAAACTCTTTAAAAAATTTTATTTTTATTTTTTTTCACAATCTGATAAACTCGACAGTTGCCTTAGTAGTATGATTCGACTGCAAAGTGAAGCATCATTCACTGAGGATTGAAGCTTTAACTTAAAATAAAAAAAAAAAATAGCGCTAAACTCAATTTTCAAGAGAAAATCAGAAATGTGAGAAATATGTAACAGCATAATGAGGGATATAAGATTTGAAAAGAGGAAACGTCAGTTACGATACTGGAATGGAATCCCGAATGCTAACAGCTAGTCATTGTGTACGAAGAAGAGGTATTTTAGTCTTCCTAATATATTTTTACTCTATGATTGCAACTAGAGAACCATTTGAATAAGTCTTGGTCCTGCTCAAGGTCTCCAATTACGTAATGAATAAAATATGTGCTGAACTCTTTCATGCCTCTTATACAGCACAGCAATTCGGCGATGCTAAAAACTTTTTTTTTTTTACTTTTTATGCATTTTTATATTCTTTGAACGTATGCGAGACAAATTAGTTCACACTGGTTTTAGCAGCTTTCCTTATATTCCACTCATTCCCTCATCCATGTCTCTTTTGCCCCCCACAAAGCCCTGCGCCATGAAGACACTCCAACATCTGAAAACTTTTAAAAGTTACAGTTTTACCTCTGACACTGAAGACACCATATCCAAATACAGTTGTGCCTCGAATTATGAATTTAATTCGTTCCGTTTCGTTCTGGCTCGCAAATCGATCTGTTTGTATGTCGAAACGAATTTCCCCATAAGAAATAATGGAAAGTTGGATAATGTGTTCCAGGCACCCAAAAATATTCATACAAAAATAATTTTAATGGTATTTCATACAGAAATACTTGTTCCTAACATCTAAAACAGAAAGCAATGATTACACAAATGTAATGTACATCCCTAACACATGGGAACAAAAAGTAATGATAAGAGGTAGCATAAAATCTGAAAAAAAAACCAAAAAAAAAACACCAAAACAATGATTAGGAAAATTAAAAAAAATAAAAAAGAGATAGTGTATCATCTGAAACAAAAAACAATGATTACAGTTTGATAACGCAACAGAGAAAGGGGTAAGCATACCCATGCGCGTTTGATCTAAACAAGGGCGCGAAGAACCAATGGCTCAGGCGTTTCGTTCTTTCTCGGCTCATAAATCAATTTCTGTCTCATAAATAGAGACGAAATTTATTTAAAATTTTTTCTCGTTATTCGAACATCTTGTATGTAGAGTTACTCGAAACAGAGGTTTGACTGTGTGCAAAATGTACTTCAACTCTCAGGAACATTTACCATGCAAAGTTGTGACTAGAAAAAACCATAATAACGATGCCGTCCTCGAAAGAGTGCATTAATATGTACGTGGGATTTGGAGGACTGACAGCAATAATGTACATGCAAATTAATCAACACCTTCTGACCAATCAGAATCAAGAACGAGCACTGTGGCATAAAACAGTATGATGAAATACTTACACTTGGGTCATGAATTTCTAAAAGCATTCTAGTGCCATCTTTATGGGCTCATATCCAAGAATTGCTCACTATTCTGAATTACTCTGGAACGTTTTTTTTCTTATTCACTAACACTAATATGTTTACAATAATTTATTAAATTTTAAAATCCTGTGTGGTTCAAAGAAACAGCTTAGAAAAAAATTTATAAAATTGGCAAAATTTGCATATACATGTGCTTCCCGAGTTCCCATGGCCCGACTTACGTTTTTTCGAAGTTACAATGATGACTGTGACGCACTAAAAATTGTAAAATCTTTCGAAAATATTTAAAATTCGCGGAGAGCCATCGCTGCCAGGCCAGCGTAACAGCATAAGCCCGGAAGTACCTGGCCGACACCTGGAAGTGCGCATTCGATGCACGGATCACTCGCCTCGCGTGATGCCTCATTCTCTCCCACAACTCACGGGGTTAACTTGTATATCGGTGCACTGTACAGTGAATTACCTCTGTTTTTTTTTTGTGATTATTAATGGAACAGCTTCAGCGGCGGCTGTCTGTAGCCGGAGCTCAGTATTTGTGTAGCGGGGTGTCACGGCTTTGGACGGAGCTCAGAGACACGGTGCAGCTGCCTACACCAGGTGCAGACCTCTCTGATAAACTCTCTCTTTTGACAGAAATCTGATTTAAGTGAAATCTGGCTTAAATATTAGCTCGCTCCACAGTATAAAATAATCGGCCTCCCTGTTAGCAAAACAGAGCACATAAAGACCTCGTAGCATGGCGGAGCATGATACGAAACTCTACAAACTAAATATTAAAACAAGTGAACTGATAACTACACATTTTTTTAAGCTAAAACACAGCAGGACTACACAATCACTCATCAAGAGCAGCATTAAACGCTCACTTCTTCCCCATTTAGGAAGTGCGATAACAACGGCATGAAGACAGCAGTCCACAAGTTCCACTTGTTTTGTGTAAATACAACAAAAATCTTTTTAGATAACATGTGAGCAGGAGGCATGACCCCTATTCCTAAACTAGTAGTATATTATTAGTAGTATATTATCATTATGGTATCATTGGGATGACACAAACTGAGGTTGTACTAACACTTATTAAAAATAAAAAAAAGTTATTCAATTTCATGCCCTCGTTACGTTACAGTGTCCAACTACAAAGTAGTGTAGTTTTATCCATGTTGATAGCTGACACTAACCCAAACGGTGTCCTAAACCACATCGCTGAAGAAACGGAGGCCAGTTTGAGGCAGATAATATTTCCAGAATGGATTTAGGATAAGACAGATGTGTCTGCTTCCCAACTGGAATGACTGTAAAGATTACATGAGGTGTATTCTTTTATAAAGGAACACTGAGGTAGAAGATGTCATAAACTAGAAACTCATTCTCCATGCCATCTGTAGCACCATTAATGACACCAGTGATGATAAACACCACCCATAAGTGTCCTGCGCAGAGATACACACACACACACACACACACATTTTAAACAACACCATACACAGGAGCTCCAAGATCCCTTTACGACATGCAGGAAGAAAAAGAAATCTGTGATAAAAGTTTAATCGAGCCGTCGTAAAGATGCTGGAGTGGAGGGTGCGACTCCGAAGAGAACGTAATTATTACCTGACAAAATATTGCTTACAGCTATGGACTACAGCAAGAGGACAACCAATACTGTGTATGCTCTAATACTTTAAATCATTGTTTGGGTGCAAAAGGGAACAAGTTTAAAAAAAAAAAAAAAACAGCTTAAAAAAAAGGTCACAAATCAGTATACAGCATCATGTTCTTCCCAAGTTCCCTAATCAATAAACAGATTGAATTTATTACTATTAAATATGTAACAGGCACATATATTCACATTGTACTGTGTACACACTACACATGTACACACACACTATTTTTATTACTCCTCTGTGTGTGGCCGCCTCTTGAAGGGTGCCAATACTTATGTGGCTGACTAAGTAGATCTTAAACACGAAGCTACTGCAAGCGTATAAAGTTCATACTGATGTGATGTATACAACCACATGTTTCTGTGCTTTGTCGAGTCATACCCATCATTTAAAAGCAAGCACCCTAATCCTTCACTAAGTCCACTTGACCGAGTCTGCGACAGAGCGCTAGTTGTATTCATCCCTGTTTTACAAGTCAGCTTTAAAGCCGTCACTTCTTCCGACAAGCAACACGTACAACAAGGGCATTAATATGTAAATGTGCCATTTATCCCCCAGGCTCTCGAGCACAAACAGAATAAAAAGTGTGCCCAGGTTGCAAATGACCCTCCTGAGCACGGTGCTAATTGAGACGCTGCTTAACTAAAAAGCCATAAACACATGCACACTTTGTCTTAGCTGGGAAATACAGCAAAAGGGCCATGAAAAGAGGAAAATGGGCCACAGCCTGGTTGATGTGTGTGTAGTACAGTTCCCAGCGCAGACCCTGCAGTATTTTGGCAGCCCGAACAGAGATCTTAAAACTTCCGGCAGTCCAGCGACTTTAAACACGAACCAAAACAGCAAATCCTGCGTCGGCGTTTGTCTAAATAAGACCGATTTATGTAAATCATGTACCTCAATGGAGCTCATTACATCAGAGCCTAGCTCCAGTGTGAAACCCACATTACATTACATTACATTACAGTTATTTGGCAGACACCCTTATCCAGAGCGACTTACATTTTTATCTCATTTATACAACTGAGCATTTGAGGTTAAGAGCCTTGCTCAAGGGCCCAGCAGTGGCAGCTTGACAGTGCTTGGATTTGAACTTCCGAACTTCCAATCAGTAGCCCAACACCTTAACCCCCTGAGCTAACCCCTTCCCTTTAGGTCAAAAAAGGGAGGCGATAATAAACGTATCATTTTCTGTAATACAGTGAACCCCCGCCTATCGCGGGGTTTACGTTCCGGCGCCCCACCGCGACAGGTGAAATCCACGAAGTAGCGCCGTCACATTTATTTTATTATATATATATATATACAAAGGCTTTATAAACCCTTTCCACTCTCTTATTAACCTTTTCTGCACTCTTATAAACACGTCCTATGCTCTTACACACTTTCTACACTCTTAAACATACGTGATTATAACAACATATAAAATTCTACATGCGTACTTACTGGCGGTGAGGTCACTTCCTGTTTACAGCTACCCTATGCAATCCTAGTGCTCCCTCGCCATCACCTGACTTTTCCGCCTGATTTTATTATTTATATAAGGCTTTATAAACCATTTCCACACTCTTCTAAACACGTCCTATGCTCTTGAACACTTTCTACACTTTTGAACATATGTAATTTTAACAACATATTAAATTCTGCATGCGTACTTCCTGCTGGTGAGGTCACTTCCTGTTTACAGCCTGTTTACTAGCTCAAGCGGAAGTGGCGTACACTGCCACCGTGTATTCATCCGCTGATGAAATATAGTGCATACTGTTTTATTTTGATTTAAATGTTCTTTTAATGTTCAAATTAAGATTTTTTTTAAATTATATTTTATATTCAATATTCCAGAGTCCTGCGAAAGCCAAAAAATTCCGCGAATCAAAATTTGAAAATCCGCGATGTACTGAACTCGCGACAGGTGTACCGCGACATTGCGGGGGTTCACTGCATACCGTCTCTTGTCGTCTGATTTGTGACCTGACAGCGTAGCTTATTTAAATAAAAATGAATAAGAAATGATTAAAATAGATCCGTCTCATCTGTTAGCCACAGGTGGTTCCAAGAAGCACTACAAAAAACAAAAAACACATCCGTTTTGATTTGTGCAATTTTTACGCATGAACTAAAGTACTTCTCTTACAGCAGCAAGAGAAAAATCCTACATCTGGAGATTTAGTCAACTGTACTCCAATACATTATGACGAAAATCATTTGCTTTGTCTGTGAACCGCATTGGACAGCGAGTTATCTGTCTGTTTGCAAACAAATCAACTTGTGCTCACACTTTAGATGAGCTAGCTCCTTGTAAATTTGCCAGTCCCTGGCGACAGGACTACTGGGAGACAGTGTATCCCCAGCCCTATCTAACAATCTGGTTGCATCTTGCCAATACATAGGCGGTTCGGTTCTTAAGATGACGGCTTTGCATTGGTCCACTTCCAAAGCATGCCCACAACTCTGCTTGGTGGCTGCTTTACAAGTCACTGCGATTATATGGGGGTCTGGGTCTGTATGCGACGCACCTGGACTAAGCTCCTCCGAGTCCTGCACTTCATTGCAGTGTTACGTTGCTTCTAACAGTCCTTCCTCATTCTCATACTGTTAAAGCACTCGCTCTTCTCATTCCAGGGACTTAAGGACTGAGCCATCGGCCCATTTCTGTTTCTGCTGCAACAACGCAGCCTAGGAAATGACCTTTTTCCATGCTGCGACAAGGCAATGACAGATAAATAAAAATAATAATGAAAGAAGCTTTTGTGGGGCAGTGATCATTCAATTGCCCCTGCTCCTGGCAGAACAAATACCACGCAGTCATGCCCTGATATTTTCATTCATAGTCAGAATGCAAGAATTGTCTTCATCCAGGCTGTGTAGCAATCCACACTCCTTTGTTAGTGTGAGAAACAATTAATTTGAATGCTTTACTTAGGCCCTGTTTACGCTTGGTTTTAAAATGCTCCTCAGGCAGGGAGTTCCAAGTGGACACCAGAGACACATTGCTATTTACACTTGCGTCTACAGTATAATGTGTCTCCAACATGTCCCGCTGACCACTTGGATTCACATTTCCTTACTGCTGTCGTCACTCCTGCTAGAAGGTCGAAGGGCCGAGCACCCAGCTATTTTGTCAGTCTCTGTCGCCAGACCAGTGGGGGATTTGTTCAGCACGGACTAGCTAAGAAAAAATGTCGGAAGAAGTAATACACTTGCATGGACTAGGCCGAGCGCTAAGATTGGCATAACAAAGCCTTTTGCGACTTGAGAAAGTGCTCTCCATTTTCATGAGCTTTGAAAACGACCACTGAAGTTCTGCACTGATGATATATTGTCCTGGAACATTCTCGTTGGGGATCCTACGGGAGACATTAGCGTTTACACAACAAAAAGATATGTGGTCAAATACGTCCCAGACCACCTTGACAAGTAAATGCATCTTGGATGTGCCTTGGTGGCCTTTTACACTTGGATTTAACCATGTCCACTTGTAACCCAATTACCCAAGGTGCATTTTAAAACCAAGTGTAAACAGGGCCTCAGAGCCTTCAACCAACTTCCTGAACTAATCAGCAAGGCAAGAATGGGAAGTCGTACGTGTGTGAGATGGAACGTAACCATTTGGAGGCTGTCTTCAGTTTATGGGGTCAAGGTCACAAGATAACCAAGTTCCTACGGGAACTCAGAAATGATCTGAGAAATCCTGGGAAAAGTCCTGTAATTTTAAAGGAAAGTGCCCAGCAGTCACAAGAATACACATAAGAAGAATGGTTACTATTCAACAAGATGACTGATTCCAGTCTTGTTTGGTTTTGTGCATCATTTTCGATTCGTCCTTGATAGGATCAAGTGATCAAACAGGAATGGTACATTTTACAAACTTTTCTACAAATGTAGTCAGTCAGAGACAATCAGGACATGATCGGTGCCTGACGCCTGTTTCAGTTTTGCACTGTTAGCGTAGTTAATAAGTAAGGGAATTCGATGTTATCCAAAATTATTCAATATTCAAGCCCTGTGATAGACTGGCGACCTGCCCAGGGCGTACCCTGCCTCTTGCCCGTATTCAGCTGGGATTGGCTCCAGGTTCTCCCGCAACCCTGACAGATAAGCAGTATTGATAATATATAGATGGACTGATGGATATATCCAATAACTGCTTTAAAAACATTCTGAACGTAACCTCGTTTTTGAAATCGTTTTTGCAAAATATCATTTATATTATCATTCAGCCCAGTGCTAGGCTGAGTCGGAAAACTACGCAAGCAACCATAATGGAGCTAAACAACGACTGAAGAAACCCGCAATGTTAATCTCATTTCTCATACAGCCAGGAGTTATCTGAGATGCGTTTCATTTCCTAACAGGATATTGCCTCACCTCTTATCAAGACAAGCTCCAAAGGAAAACAACAAAAAGAGAGATGGTGTCTAAAAAAAAAAATTAACAAGGACACACAGGGTGTGGATACTGTAAGGAGAATGGAAATCAACCCCAGTTTAATAGCAGACTTAATGAAATGTGTTTTTGTATCAGGGCACAGTTCCTCGGTCTGGTACAAACATAAAAATGCCAGGCCTGCGTGGCGAACACACCAGTTTACTGCTTTTTAGGGAAGAGCGCAAAAATTTTAATTAGAGTTCATTTTCCCTGAATCTAATTAGAACTACGAGAGTGGGGGGAACTGTTGGTTGAGGGGCATTAAACACAAATGAAAGCTGCTTGCTTTGTGCCTGAATTTAATTTGGTCATGCAGAAAAGAAAGGTTGCGGGCACTCAGATGCTCTTCAGCTAAATCCAGGGAAGCTGAAAAAAAGGCGGGGAGAAAAGCAAGCTACGTGTGACAGGTGGGTCTAATTACCCAAGCGACTAGAACAAGAACAAGCTATTAACACGGCAAATAAATAAAGAACTGTAACACTCTCGAGAGAGAGTCTTATTTCTTGAAAATGGACTGTTGCAGGAACTGGTGCCAAATTTGTTCCAAACTGAGGTTTCAGATTGTCTCTGCTGTAGATGATTGAAACTATGCAATTTGCAAAGAAAAAAAAGCTCGTGTCGACGTGTTAAAGTTGCGTCTGCAATAGTAGGGAAGACTACCAGAATGTTCCCATGTTCCCAAACAGGTTCTCAAACGTGGGACCTGAACATTCAAGGCATAAAATGAAATTCTGATAAGCCAAAGATTCGAAACCAGATGTGTATAAGGATGCTCCATCTCTACCCAAGAGCTGTATCTAACACTCTGGCAAGTCTAAGCAATCATGTTGGTTTCAACAAGCTGTATATATATATATATATATATATTTTTTTTTTTTTTTTTTTTTATTTATTTTTTTTTTTATGATTAAGCAGACACGTTTCAGCGTAAAATACTCTACAGCAAAGCCTCTAGATTCAGCTCCACACAGAATTTCCACCCAGTGAGCAGCCAAGATCAGAAATAAGCTGCCTTTACCAATGCAAACATGTAAACAATCACCTGATACCCACTCATTCTCTGTGACCCGTTCTTTCTCTCTAGCTGATGCTTAACCATGATCGATTGCCACAATCTGTTACAACTCACTGCTAGTTTTACCCACCTAACAAGTTTAGAAAATCATTTAACACTGACTCTACATTTAACCCTGCTCTGGGACCATGAAAAAAAGTCACATTCTTGGTACCATGGGGGGAGTCAGTTTGACCCCATGGTGAAAAACATGCTATATGACCAGAATAACACCATTTTATTACAATATTTTGTTTTCCTTGAAATAATATGGTGTGACAATGTGTTATAAAATCCAAATAATATTACACAACGCTTCATGTGCGAGTTTCTGCTTATTTCACCCCGCTGTAGGCAAAAATGTTCCTGTTGGCATTGGTTACTGTTAGCACAACTAATCTAGTTTTCTTGTCACTTGATCTGGGACAAATATCGCATCTCTTGTGTTGTCCTTGATGACGCTGTGTGGTGCTTGCGGCTGCTGTGGGGGCCTCTGGGGGTGGATTTTTGTACCAAAAATTGCTTTGTACACAGCATTGCTTGTGTAACCGGTTTACACATTTTCAATTTTTTGGTTGGTCCATGTCACAATCTCTGTTCTCATGGGATCACTGAAAAATAAATCAAATGCTTTCAAGGGTGTGTCTGCTTGACCCCCAATCCCTTTCGGCCCCGTTTTCTGTCTGACGATATTTCACATCAGGGTTCTTCTGACAATTCTTGGCTTCTGTGACCACACATACCCATCTTTCCACTTATTTTTTATTTAGGTTTATTTTCGCTTGGGGTCAAATTGACCCCATGGTACCCGTCACGTTGAAGGTACTATGGTGAAGCATATTTGAACCTAAATGAAAAATAAGCAGAAAGAATCTGAAGCCATCGAACAGGTGTCACATACATAGGAAGGCCTTACAAGAAAATATGAGGCAGGCAAGGTCACTAATCTTGATAATTTCCAAAAAAATGTGGTCCAAAGAGGGCAGGGGTCACATAGACCCCATGGTACCAGAGCAGGGTTAAGCTTCGCTACCTTACTAAAATTGAAAATTTTTTCTTTTTATGCAACATGAATATAAACAGTGGCATGAGTTCAAAGGTCTTACCCAACCACATTTCCACTCATTCACTCACTCATCTTCCGCCGTTTAATCCTGTTCAGGGTCACAGGGGGAAGCTGGAGCCAATACCAGCTGGTAAACCCTGGGCAGGTCACCAATCCAATGCAGGCCCAACACACAGAAACAGACAATCATTCACACCGACATTCATACCTTTGGGCAGTTTAGAGTAGCCAGTTAGCCCAGTCCCCTCTGTGCATGTCTTTGGACTGTGGGAGGAAACCAGAGTACCCAGAGGAAACCCACACCTCCACCCAGAGATGCACCCAGGTTGACACCAGGGGATCGAACCCAGGACTTTCTCGCTGTGAGGCAACAGTGCTAACCACCACACCACCGTTCCGTGCTCCCAGCTGGTCCTAACTGATTTCGGTTTCCTGTGGAATTATGGCATACTTTATCCAGGTGATTCCCACTGCCTTTGGCACTTGGGATGAGTGAAATGGAACTCATTTGGAACTCATCACCAGGGTTCCTTTTCATTTGGAGCCAGCGCTGACTTGCAAGAGCTCAGCAAAAATGTTCCAGGAAAGATGGCTGAATGATGGCAGTAATTACTGTAAATACCATGTCCTACATAACTTCATAACTTCGATAGAAGTTCAGAGTATGCATGTGCATGCACACAAGAGAGAATCCAGGTGCTATTCATTGCCCCTGGCAGTTATATGGGGTTCATCAGAACGCTGTAAGCAAACCATAAGTACTTGTTTACAGTCTAACCGTCTCGGGACATGTTGACTACCTTACTGAACTTTCCAATACAATTCTCTGGGAGCTGGGAATAAATAATCCTGCAATACTAAAGAATAAACCTCATCTAACGTTAAACATCGGGCAAAAGTTTTTCCATCTGATTCAAATGCTGGAAACGCACTCGATTGTTCTGTTCTGATTAGCAATACAGAAGCCCTTCCAGTAAGCCTGGCTTCTGTTGATTACAAAATAGCCTAATTATGCCGCTTAATGAATTGACTAAGTGGCTTGGACTTTGGGACAGTGCTCCAGAGGTCGAGATAGATGTGATTTGGGCCTGCAGAGCACACAGTGCTGCCAAATGTTCATCCAGACGAGAGCGTACGTACTTCTTGTACAGAACGGCCACAGTGCATGGAGACACGACAGTTTTAAAATCAAACTGGAACCAGAACATGAGGAACCAGTCCATATGATTACGCTCTGAAGTCAGACAAAGAAAAGTGCTTGGACCCCTGATGAATGAAGCATGGTGGAGAAATGGACGCGCAAATGTGAAAAAAAGAGTGATAAAGAAGACCACTTGCTTAAAACATTTGATTTTATCTTTTCAAGTCAATTAAGCAATATCTGATCTCTGTCTGGTGCTGACTCTTCCTTTCCCTTCCTTTCATCACTTCTGCTCTGGCTTTGTCCTTGCTGTGTGTGGAACAAGTGGATGTGCTCCAAATAAATATCACTAAAAAAAACACATACACACTCACACTACATCTGGATGCATGCTGATGTTTTTTTTTTTTAACGATAGTTAAACGTTGCTGTCAGAAATGAAAGGAGATCTGTAATTCACATGCTGATAATCCTCATAAAGCCACACCCTCTAAAACACATACTTGTCTCCCAAAGGCATCTCATGGTCATTTAAAAATTCACTAGAAGTGCTCTTTTTTAATTTCAACCTGACAGATAGTACTTGGGATTTAATTCAAGCTGTGTAATGGCTATATAAGTATAAAAGACACTTTTGAAATCTTCTTGGCAATGCTAAAGAAGATCCTGTCCATAACAAACAATGTCTCGACATCAAATTGAAGCATGCCTTAAAGAAATCCGTAATATTATACCGCAAAGCACTGCGTGAGTAGCGCTAATTGTTCCTTCAGTAAGTAGGTCGCTAACATTGCAATCACTTCCCTTAATCAAGTGTACACTTAATATAACCCTCATCACGGACATCCAGGTTAGAATTACAGACTTTAGCTTTCTAGCCACAGGCTAATAATATAACATCACGCTATGTGATAACATCGTGCAAGAGATAAGAAGAACAAATATTCAGTGAAACCCTAACCGGGACATATGGCATACAGCTGCTTATGTTCTGAAATAGGTATGGAATGATATAACAGTATGATGGAGGTATAGTGATACGTTGACGTTACGATAAACCAGAACAGGATAATGAGGTCACAGAATGTATAAAACAGCCTCTATATGCTACACAATTTTTTGTCAACCTTTTAACTTTGTCGAAACAGGACAGACTGTGAATAATTTGGCATAATTTCTGCTCCTTTGAATATAACATGGGCGGAGATAATCTTGGTTTAAGTTGCGTTTTTGAGACTTTTGAGTAGGGATCAAGTCTTGTATGAACATCCATGCTCAACCAACTTCTTTTTGTGTAAATGCAAGTAAAAATGTACACTAAAAGTAAACTGGTATGGTATAAGAGCAATAAAAGATGTTCTGTTATTGAGAAAAAAATAACAATAACTTCAGAATGTAATAGTAGCTGCACTTTGTTGATTATTTCCTATAACTTTGTGCCCCCAAGTGTTTTATTCCTTACAACCTATTCTTGAAACTATTCCTAATTATTGCACCCTTATGCAAAATTAGATCAACAACATTTTGAAATAATAGCTGTAACACTATAAATAGGCACAGTGTTACAGATATTTTCTTTCAAAACGAATAAAAATCCTTAACAGATTCTTTTTCATGCTTGGTTGCCTTTTGGTTAATACGTGGCTCCAAGAAGCTAGAACAAGTCAAACAATTGCTAGCTACTATGAGCATCCATATTTCTATGTGAACACTCTTAAGTCAGAAGTAGAAATTGCTTAAGTCAGAAAGTTCCAATTATCCGTTTGTCACAAACACAGCATTGGAAGTGTCTGATTGTTGAAACGTGCAGATTTAGCAATGTTTAAACATATATATTTTTTTGTTTTATATACAAGTGTGGTGCCTATCTTTCTTGTGTAACATAATTAACACTCTGGTTTGCTATCATACAAACATTTAATTTATTTTACACTAAATTCTCTGGGACTTAAAGCATGAGCATTTGTTAAAGAAGGTTCCACTATTTATGAGGTTTTGATAAACGACTAAAAGTAAAAAGTGACCCTATTAACAAATATTCTATCATTTCTACTCAAATTAATCGTTTTATTCTGTCTGCGTGATATCCAAAATTTAATGAGGACCTCTTTGAAAAGATGTAAAAACTGATCCTGTGAGATTCGATTTTGCCGTCATCGTAAAATATCGTATCCTCTTCTTTTCATTCAGTTTAGCAACGCACCTTTGACTCCTCAGCAAAAACAGAGATATAAGAGCAGGGAAACTGACAGCACAACCACTTTCCAAATAGTCGACTAGAACCGGAGGTCAGGGGTCACCAGTCCTTCTGCCTGTAGAAAAAATAACCCCGAGGTCATCTCCGGGCAGACTGAGAATTTGTGTGTAATTGGAAGGCCAATGTGGAGGGTTTTGTTCGAGAGTTAAGGTAAGGGGAGAGGAGAAGTATGCACGTTGGGAGGTCTACCACCAGGGCACGGCTCCGGATCTTATTACAGACACACGGATGGCACAGGCTCGATCTCGTCACGCACTGTAGCACAGGCGTCTCAAAAAGGCTTGGCATTTACTCATGCATCAAGGGTGCATTCCAGCCACATCTGCGTCTCCATTATATCTCAGTCACGTGTGGCATTATTCATGAAGCGCTTTACAAATTTCAGATAAAAATGACTGCCTTTGAGTTTGAATGGGATACTTAAAAGATATTTGAAAAGATCTTCATAAATGTGCACAAATATTCCCTGTTTTTAAAGTCCCGTTCAGAAATGTTTATTCACCGCTAACGCTATTAAGCGAGCTAATACTGAGCTAACCTGAGAGGATATCTGAGAGGACTTTAGGTCACGTTCCAAAATGTTCATTCACATGAACATTTTACTGACCTCTTGCCAAGTAGGTAGCATTAACCTGACCGAACTTGTGAGAGGATTTATTCACCGCTAACGCTATCCAGCTAGCTACCGCGAGATAAACTGACAGGATTTCTGTGAGGATTTTAAAAAATGCTAAAAACGTTCCAATTACGTAACGAGAAATAAACAGACAGGATTTCTGAGAGGATTTTAAGTCACATCCCTACTTTCATTCGCTAGTCAGCTAGCCAACACAAGCTAACCTGACAAAACTTCTGAGAGGATTTTAAGCGATACTCAAACGTTTACTTGTCACTACCTTTATCCAACCATCTGACATGAACTAAACTGACAGGATTTCTGAGAGAATTTTAAGTCACAAATGTTCATAAATGTCCACTAGCTTCTAACTGTCTCCAGCTGTTATCGAGCTAACCTGGCAGAATTTCTGACAAGATTTTTAAAAAGTCATTAGCTAGCTAACCCGAGCTAACCGGAGAGAATTCCTCAGTGGATTTTGAGTCTCGTTCATAAATGTCCATTCAGTGTTAACTCTATCCAGCTAACAAATGTGAGCTAAACTGACAGGATTTCTGAGAGGATTTTCAGTCACAAATGTCCATAAATGTCCACGAGCTTCTAACTGTCGCCAGCTGTTATCGAGCTAACCTGACAGAATTTCTGACAAGATTTTAAAAAAGCATAATCATAAACAGTCATTAGCTAGCTAACCTGAGCTAACCTGAGAGAATTCCTCAGATGATTTTGAGTCTCGTTCATAAATGTCCATTCAGTGTTAACTTTATCCAGCTAGCAAATGTGAGCTAAGCTGACAGGATTGCTGAGAGGATTTTACGTCATAAATCTTAATAAATGTCCGTTAGCTCCCAACGTTGGTCAGCTATTATCGAGCTAACACGACAGGATTTCTAAGACAATTAAAAAAAAACCTCATAATCATAAAGTCATTCACTCCGAACTCCATACAGCTAGCTAACTTGAGCTAACTTTTCTGAGGGGACACAGATTTAGATTTAGTAATTAAAGATGAAATAATTACCTAACTTATAAATATAATTGGGTTGAGTACACTTTAATGTTCAATAACCTAAAAATAAGTATAAGTATTTATAAGTAACATTTATCTTTTAATTTGTACTGAAATTTCAATAGAAATAGACATAAATGTACAGTTTAACACAGTGCAAGAGGTTTGGGTTCCTTGGTTTTCATTCACTAAATTTATTAACAAAGGTATTTATGTTCATGTTGGCCATTGCAGGCTTATTACTTTGCCAATTTATGGTATAAACGTCGCTTAATACAGGTGTTGAATGTTCGGGTTATTTGTTTCATTTTTAAAAGAACATTGATTAATACAACCATTTCAAAAAAACCTTCTAATGTTACTGGTGATGTATTTATGCTGAAGTTCAGGGAAACTTGAAACTAGAAAATCTTCTGTTTGCCAGCAAAATAATGCGCAGAACCTGTCGGCGAGTCCAGAGCCTTTCCTATTGGTAATGCTATAATTACTAAACAATTCATAGAAGTGACTAAATAATATGCTTGAAGATGATTCAATGAACGGTACGTCAGGAGGTTAAGGCTAATAAATCCTCACAGCCTGAAATCCAAGCTGTACTAAAAGGACTGTCTAACATGGAGAAAAATCCACCCTAGGCTTTAAGCAGGTGCTTACATAAATGAGCCGAGCTGAAAGTTAACTGTGGCAATAAAACCGTAATTGCACTCTACGATGGTGCAATACGAAGTTTTCGTCATGCCACAGTGCACCACCGGCCTTTCTAATGAGGTGTAAGGCTCCAATTAATAGAGCTGCATGGTAAGCCTTGCTCTGAAATGAAAAATAAATAAATAAATAAATAAAAAAATGACGGTGTGTTTCGAAAGCTTAACCCGAATTACGGGTCTAGAGTGAAATATTCTGGGCGACTTTAACTGTAGGAACGATCCAAATGAATAAATTACAATTTGCTCAGGCCTGTTTCGTGAAATAATAAGGCACGAGGCCATTGCTAGTAGGAATAAAGGAAGAAAAATACAATACCCATTTCCTCCATTAACCTAAATGTCGTTCATCGGTCAAGACATGTTTAGTGTTGGAAGTTTGCTCATTGAGCAAATGCAGACTAATGCAACTGAAGAGAAACAGAAGCTAATGGTATGTAGTCGTGCATCGAGGGAGGAAAAATCAGCAAAAGCTTCAAACACTCGTAGGTCTGAAATTGAATTTGATTGGCTTTATGGAAATCTTTCATTCCTTATGCCATCCAGCAACAATCACAGGAACAAAGTTAAAAAATAAGATGCTATTTGGAAGCAAAAAAAAAGAAGAAAATACTGTTTTGGTGGATGATTACATCATAATTTTGTCTTTTTTAAGTGATTACAGATGATAGACGAATCGTCCGACACCTGACCAAAGAGATGAGCTAACTAGGAGGAAAAAAAAACCTAATGGTTTAGATTTTGGGTTATCTTAGTCGGCGAACCTACGTAAGGTCTGGCTTTAGACTATTTCAACTGAATCGCAAATACTTCCTGTCCTACACTGTAAAAATCAATATAAGAAATTTTCCTCCTGTCTACTGCATTATACATGTCCTCACTAGAAAAGTTTGTTTTAATTGGACTCTGATCTACAGCCAGGTCTTATTATTATTATTATTATTATTATTATTATTATTATTATTATTAATGTAGCACCTTTCATACATAAAATGTAGCACAAACTGCTTCACAATGAAATTAAAAGACAATAAAGCAAGGAAGAAGAAGAGCTAGGCCTGATAGCCTTTTTTGTTTTCTAAAAGCATCCAATACTTTTTTCAATCATCCGATACTATATATTTTTTTACAAACTACTAAGCTTTAAAATTATTTTTCTTCATATAAAGTGATTTCATATTCAACTAAAATATAACCTGAAAAACATGACTTACACGAGTTGCGTTGAAAATCTAATAAATCTAGTAAATATATAAAAGTATAAATATACTAAAAAAAGAATCAATTCTATCTCTTTGTATGTATAAATAATATGAAATAAAAATAATCTCAAGAAAATTCTTTCCGAATCCAGTTCCAGGCTTTTCCATCTGTTACCGGATTGGCTCACATTGTTTCCCCACATGCCTGCTCCATATATTCCCATATAAATACTCTTTATGTACTGTAACTGATATACTGTACTGTCTGATCTAACGTTATGATGCTGTGATGTATAATATTGCCCATGTGTTCTCCATATTAAGCTTCGTAAAACCCCCACATATTTTCCTGTTGCCTTTGAGTACCCTGAGCGAGCCTGTGGTCCTGGATTAGCCGTGTATCAAAATGAGAAACGGTCTGTGATTTTAGACAGAAAACTGTCTTTTTTTCATTATTATTATTATTTTTTTGGAACATAAAACACTGTGTACTCAGACGTGTAATGACTGTTTTACATGGGTCGCCGTAGCCAGGATGAATATTAATGAGCCTGCTGTCACCTCAGTACAACTCTCAGCGTTCAACTAACAAATAATTAGAGCTTCAAAATTTACAGCAACACTTGGCCGTCCAGGGGACGTCTCTTTTATGCCATGTAAACGTTCCGTTCCGGGCATGTTGTGTGATTTCTGCGTGTCCGCTTGACACGTTTTCTCCTTTAATGGTCTGAAAAATGCTCTCAGGTAAGGCAATAAGTGTGCTATTTCAAGCACTGCATTCATTTCTACACATCACGCTGCGAGTTCAGAGCGAGTAGCGATATATAAAGCGGATCCCTTTTCAGGCAACGCGAATCACGCCATGACAGGCAGAAAAGCAAGAACGCGTCTAACTACCCTGTGTGCTGGGGTTTTTTTCTTTCGTTCTTTGAGAGCATTTTTAGACACAATAAGAAAGCAGAGAGGGAGAGACGGAGCAGGAAGAAAGAGGGCTAGGGCTGAGAGGTGGGTTTTTGACTTTAAGCACAAAAAGCCTTAAGTGCAAAGCTAAAACAGGATGAAGAACAAGACTCGAGCGGGACTGACAAGAGATGAAGATCGAGACGGCAGTGAAACAGAGACAGAGAAAGACGAGGGGAAAAAAGAGAGGAGTCGCAGTTCGTTATCTGCAGAGGTTTTCGAGCATCTCGGCTTCGGGGGCGGCCATTTTGGGATCAGATCCTGGGATCAGATTGCACGGAACTTGGAGTCCACACTTTAGCTTTGTTCAGCAAGGAATATATAATACAAGACCTAGACCCTTTGCTAGCTTTCAAACACATACACACACACAATTTTTATAAGAAAACATTTCGCTGTCCGTGACATCTTAAACTCCTAAACACGTCACACTCGACACACGTAAGAGCACCTGACTGATCCGGAAAGCTAGAGTGAGACCGAGAGAAGCACAGAAGGAAGTGAAAGAGGAAGAAAAGGAACGACGGTGAGGGAACTAGAAGACAAAAAGACAGAAAGAGTCCCTCGAGAAGTGAGAGGAAGAAGTGACATAAGAACAAGGAGAGAATGGGAAACGAGATGGGAGTGTGACAGGGAGGGAAAGAAAGAAACGTGGAAAGAAAGTGGAAGAGCGAAGGATGGATCAAATGAAAGGAGACGGAGACAAAGGGGATAAACAGAGAAGGAGGGGGAGAGAAGGAATGAGCCGACCGAGGGCAGAGGAAAGGAGAGAGAGTTCGAGAGAGAGAGTTCCAGTGGGAAATTATGAAAGAGACAGAGTAAGGGATTAAAAAAAAACGCCCAAAGAAAGACAGAGTGAGGAGACTGAGGAGGAGAGAAGAAGACAGAGTGAAGGAGAGTGAGAGGAGCGAGGGAGGTGTGAGAAGCAGAAAGACAGAGAGGAAGAAAGGGGGAAAAAGCGGATCAGAACGTGGAAACGTGAGCCGCTCCTGTAAAAGACTGATGACAGGTGAGCGAGTCGTCGCGTCTGGTTGGAAGAGCAGAAGTGCTGTAGTGCTATCCTGCAGTGCCATCTGCTGCTTCATGTACATGTACACACACACACACACACACACACACACACACACACACACACACACACACACACACACACACACAC
>JAQLOM010000037.1:25480299-25491442 GCA_030068315.1 Chrysichthys thysi | reverse complement strand
AGAGAGAGAGGACAAGTAATGGACAAGTATATACCGGTATATATTTGTACTGACTCTTTTGTACTGAATTAATCAAAACAAATCTCTGTAACAAAATTTGTCCTAAAAAACAGAAGGTGCCTGAGACTTTGGGATCGTTCTCGGTATAAGGGAAAGAACACATGCATGCAATCCAGCATTACCGTCCTGTGGACCAACAAAAAAAAGAAAAAATGCCTTCGTCCTTCACTCACACTTTGCATTAACCTTTGAAATCCCTTGTGACATAATTACCTCTGTACTTTACAGACGTGATGGCTGAATACAAAGACGAGAGCGGTGATGATGATGAAGAAGATGAAGACAGGGGCGAATGGCTGTTTCAACTTCAAGACGTCAGAGGTATGAGACACTTAATGCTGTACTCATGTTGCATAGGAATATGCACTGAAACATGCACTGATCCACCAAACCATTTTACCCTTTTCAAACTTGAAAATGTACAGAAAATGACTTTTGAGAGTGGCTACGCAGTGAAATTCTTCTTCTTCTTACTCCAATTATGCTGAATGTTTTTCGACAGTTTAGTCAGTATTTGCAGGTATATATTTACTAAGTAGAGCTCAGTCAGCTCCCTTTACCCTGTGTATCATTGCAAAGGGACCACCAAAGAGCCTGACGAAATATGGTGCTAGCGTATCGGAGTACGTATGGTCCTGATGGTCCCTTTCCGTTGGTTGGGGAATGGTCTGTTCTTGCATGGTTACAAAGGTCAAATCACTGTTTGTGTACGTTGTGAAATATTCAGGCACCCTCAGTCACTTGGACAGGGTAAAATGTTGAGTTTTCTGCGTATACCTGCAGCACAAAGGTACACCTGACTCCCCAGGAGCATGGGCTCTTATCTCTTCCGCTGTCTTGTCCCTCTCTGTCGCCCACCTCTGGTCATTTTAGGTAGCTGCAACCCAAATCCATGCCTCAACAATGGAGTGTGTGAAGACAAGAAAGGCAGGTTCAAGTGCAAGTGTCCCAAATCTTTCAAAGGCAGGAGGTGCGAGAAAGGTAAGAGATCACCTAACACGACTCCCAACCTGAAAGGAAAAATAAATAAATAAGATAAGTCAGTGAAACTGAATCTGATTGCTTTAATGCACTTTGAGGAAGGGAATATTTTTGTTTGCAGGTAAAAAGGCCTGCAAGAGGGACGCATGTGGATACGGTCAGTGTCTCCTTACGTCAAGTCCTCCTTTCTTTGAGTGCAAGTGTATACCACCTTTCCAACCCCCCAACTGCAAAAGAAGTAAGCGCACAAGACAGCCTTGGTTATCTTACAAACTGTCAAGTTTATACTGTAGTTACGCATTTGTTCAGAGCATCTCTGTCCACTTTCAGTGAAAATGTCATCAGGAATTAATATCTATCTATCTATCTATCTATCTATCTATCTATCTATCTATCTATCTATCTATCTATCTATCTATCTATCTAAAACATGTGGAAGCTTATAATCCTTCAAATATGTCAGGAATAAAACATTATCTGGTGTCTTTTTGTTGTTATAGGAAATATAACGCTATAGCAACAACAAAGTCCAGAGTTTGCCAATTTCCTTTTTTTTGTTTTATAATTAAGCACAATATGACTTAATTTTTGTCCATTTGTAGTTACGTTTAATGACGTAGACTAGAACATCAGTGAAACAGGTTAATCGCTGTTATCACTTACGTGATACACCAGTTATAATGACGGTCATATACAGACATTAACTCGCCAGCCTCGCTTTTTTTTTTCTCTCTGGAAATTGATCAGAGAAACAAATTTTACGTCTTTTGGATTTCCCCCCTTTCACGACACACAATGCGACTCCCGTTTCGGTGCGGATGAACTAACCAGCGTGAGCATTTCACCTGTGCGCTTTTACACCAGTTGCCCCCTGCGAACGGAACCCGTGTCTGAATGGAGGAACCTGTGAGAAGGACGGTCAAGACTTTGATTGTGTCTGCATAACGGGTTATTCTGGGAAATTCTGTCAGGTCGGTAAGTATTGCATTTAAGTAATACCGTATATTGGTTATTCTTTTTTTTTTTTCTTCAAGCTTCAGCTTCTGGAAATAACTCTTGGGGGGGCAAAAAAACCACGGTTTACACTTCACAACCAGTCAACTGAATTTGGTGACCTTTGGGGTTTTTTTTTTTTGAGGTCCAAATGACTGTTATAAGGGAAACGGTGAGTCCTACAGAGGGACAGTATCAGAGACAGAGGAGGGAGAGGATTGTCTGTACTGGAATTCATACCTGCTACTGGGTAAACAGACGAACCCCTTCAATACATTCAACGACCCTCAGGGTCTGGGTCCTCACAACTACTGCAGGTATTGAGCTCGACGTGACTTTGGAACTTTTTGGGTTTTAATCATGATCAACAGTGCGAAGCTTACAAGTATTTCTTAAATCACAGAAATCCAGATGGTGATTCAAAGCCATGGTGCTTCTACCGATCAGGAAAGAGGATAAGATGGGATCACTGCGACGTGAGGAAATGTCCAACTGGTAATTGTGTTTCTTCATTCACACGTTTTCCTGCGACTTGACTGTCTAATAGTACAGACGCTTGTCTAGCCACTTGACCAGCGGGTTTAATTTGTTTAGATAAGTGGTGCCATTTGTCCAAATTTTGTATGTTTTCAAGAATATTTTGCCCTCGAGTCCTCTGACCTGATAAGAATCCTTCCTTGTTAGGCCCTTATGCAGTCACCCTTTCGGGCCTTGAGGCGCACCAATCACGTTGTCCCAGAACCAAATAGACCACGACGCTGCCTGTGTAGAGCCATCACATTTGGGCAGTTTTTAGACACCTTAATGAAATGCTATGATTAGACATGGTGGGAAATCCACAAAGACGGATTAATAAAAAAAGAAAAACAGTGAAGTGAAAGAGTTTCTCCTACAAATTATATAGCATTGTAGTTGGCTTTATGGTGATACACCTGGTATGGGTGCCTCGCAGCTTCAAGGTCCAGGGTTGTGTTTGTGCTCACACTATATGTATGTATGTATGGGTTTGATCCAGATCATCTAGGGTAGATCTAACACACACTTAATAAGACTATAATAAAGCAGTTACTGAAGATGAATGAATGAATGAACATATGGGAGATGGTTGTGTAAATAGTTCACACTGGCGTAGCAAGGCTTGCCAGGTAAACCCAGCAGGGGGTAGCTCAGGGGGTTAAGACATTGGACGACTGCTTGGAAGTTTAATTCAATTCAATTTGATTTGTACAGCGCTTTTAACAACTACAATACATAATGTCCAATTCAAGGCTTATTAATCAAGAAACATATCCATAAGTGCACATATAAATAAATATAAATATAAATATATATAACTAGAACCTAGAGTTCGAATCCTAGCACCGTCAAGCTGCCACTGCTGGGCCCTTGAGCAAAGCCCTTAACCTCAATTGCTCACTTGTGTAAATGAGATGAAAATGTAAGTCGTACTGGATAAGGGCGTCTGCCAAACGATGGTAATGTGAAGTAATGTAACCCCATATCGCAAGCATTTTTTTCTGGTCTGGGAAAAGAAAAGACTTCCAGGGACTTTTTTAATTTATTTTTTACCACTCAGTAGAAATCATCAAGATGAGTAGCAAAACGATCATACCACATCCAGTTGCATCTATGCAATTCAAAAAGTTTGGATTGCCAAAGCTTCGTAGCTTCCTAAAGGGGATCAATTTTGTTGTAGGATTTTTTCACAAAGAACCCTTAAGGATTCCGAGTCACTTTTATATCTATAAAGGATTCATCAAGGGTTCTTTGTATAGTGAAGAATAGAAAACTCTTCCTGATGAGTTCCAAACAATAAAATCTGGGATCACAACCTTATATTTTAGTAGACTGTTCCGAAAGAACAGAATTCAGAAATCTTTCTTTTGTTGCTTTTTATTTATTTATTTATTTATTTTTGCAATTCACATTATTTTAGATGCCACCTCCACTGTCCCTCAGACCACCATGCCTTCTACAACACATCCTACTTCCACCAACCCAATCTTCCTACCCACCTCGCGTGGTACTTCAGAAAGTGACATTACTGGAACCCCAACACCAATAAGCGATACTAATGGATCACCTTTAACAGCAAGTGAGGCTACTGGAAGTAACACACCAGAAAGCACCACCCTAGAGAGTCATATACCTAGACCTACCTTCCAGCCATTGATGAGAGAGTTTGTAACCTGTGGCAAACCCCAACCAAAAAGACCAGTAAATCGTATATACGGGGGTATAAAGGTACTTCCTGGTGGCCAGCCATGGCAGGCTTCTGTCCAGGTCAGACCCAAAGGTACAGTCCAATCCTTCAAACATGTATGTGGAGGCACCCTCATAAAGCCATGCTGGGTGTTGACTGCAGGACATTGCACGTAAGTACTCTCTCCTATGGACTGTACTGATGATTCACCAAGAGATGTTTAATGATTGAGAAAATCAGGTTACTAACGAAATCAAGGTTTAGGAAGCTTTTTCCGAAAGACGCATCGTCTTCCCACTGCTATGATGTTTCTCGGATCTAAAAATCAAATCGCAAGCAGCAAATCCAATAGAATGACAGGACACAAGATTAGAAGCTGACCTGTTTGTGATGATGCTAATGCAAACAGACGTACGCAAACGGTGTGCTGTAGCTGCACACTGGCATCTGGGTATTGTGGTTTTTGGGATTTTTATGTGTGTGTGGCCTCCGTGCCCTGAGAAATCGAAACATGTCGGTGTAGACTGTGATGGCTGGAGAGCCAAAGGGTATTTCTTTTGAACTTGGGATTGCATTAATCATTTCCTAAGTACTGAGCGGTCGAGAAATTGTTGTTTATCCACATTGAAGCAAATTATATCGTTCCAGTCAGGCAACATTCCGAGCAGAAATGCACACGCAGGAGAAAAGAAAAAAACAAAACAAAACCAAAGTCGACCCGAGTAGTAAATAAATAGAAAATAATATAAACTAAATGGACAGGAACTGAATAGAAACCTTAGTACTGATGTTGCATCGGCATAACGAAACATGCACTGATCCACCAAACCACTTTACCCTTTTCAAACTGGAAAATGTACAGGAAATAACTTTTGAGAGTGGCTACACGGTGAAGAGCTCCAAACGTGTGTGTTTTCGCAGTGATAACAAAAAAGATTTCCGAGTGGTTTTGGGAACGAATCATTTGACGAAGCATGAGCCAGCACAGCAAACGCTGGACGTTGTGGAGACCATTGTCCATGAGCGATACACAGAGACATCCGAGGCGGTCTCCAACGACATTGGTGATCACTGTTTACTTTGCACATATTGGTTGTTGTCTCTGAGCTGACGGTTAAATGATATCACTAATATCTTGTATTATTCTTCGATAAACAAGATAAACTAGATATCTGCCAATCTCTTTTCGTGCTGAAATTATAGTCATGTAACCTTTGGGGCTTAATTTATTATCTGCAGCTCTACTTAGGCTAAAGGAAAAAAACGGGAAGTGCACAGATGAGAGCCAGTTTGTGAAGACGGCCTGCTTGCCCAGCGATGATTTTCCCGATGGAACCGAGTGCAGCATCTCTGGATGGGGAGCCACTCCTCAATGTAAGTGATATAAAAACTTTTAATTAAGTTGGACTACAACGTTGGACTGATTAATTACATTCTCTCTCTTTCTCTCTTTCTCTCTGGTTCATTCTTTTTCTCTGCTTTTCAGCACAGTATGGCTCCGATCAGTTACTGGACGCTGATGTGTTATTGATTTCCCAGGAGATTTGCTCCAGCAATAAAGTGTATGGGAAAGCCATAGATAACACCATGTTCTGTGCAGGTTACTTGGATGGTGGAGTGGACTCGTGTCAGGTGAGAAATCGCTCCAGTCTTTCGCGACCTTTAGCGCCAACGATCGGCCGTGAAAAGGCATAACAGGAAGCAAGTGACCTTTAAAAAAATCCTCCTTTGGAAAATATTCATACAGGGTTTCCAGGAAATTATAAATAAAGGTGTATAAATAAAATAAATAAATAAATAATAATTAAAAAAAAATAATCACCTGAGGAATTAATACATACCAACATGTATCAATAGAGGAAAAAGAAAATCGA
Organism: Chrysichthys thysi; assembly: GCA_030068315.1. Taxonomy (NCBI): domain Eukaryota; kingdom Metazoa; phylum Chordata; class Actinopteri; order Siluriformes; family Claroteidae; genus Chrysichthys; species Chrysichthys thysi. The sequence continues at coordinate 25,485,331 of JAQLOM010000037.1, read as the reverse complement.
TACCGGATAATTATGGAGAAAATAGTTCATCAGTAGGTTAATAAATAAAATAAGGAAGGGATCATTTCACAAATTACTAATAAAATAAAAAAAATTTCCGTTTATTAACGAATGTTTTCAAGTATTTGTTTTGTTTGATCTTTTCTGTCTTCTTCTATATCCGGGTACAGTTTAAAAAAACAAAACAAAAAAAAACAACTTTTTTCATCACTTTAATTAGTTTCCCATAGCTTTTTTTCTTTTTCTTTGTCGCCTCATTCTGACAGGGTGACTCCGGAGGGCCTTTAACCTGCGTGAAAAATCAGACACACTTTATCTATGGCATCGTGAGCTGGGGAGACAGCTGTGGCGCGAAGAACAAGCCCGGAGTGTATACTCGGGTCACGCACTATTTGGACTGGATCGACAGGAAAACGTCTAGGGCGGGTGTGTAAGTGCTCCTACTGTTAAAATAGTGCTAAAAAAAAAAAAGAAAAACAAAAGACGAAACTCCGAAGTTCCACATATGTAACAACCAGTCTGGGGTGAAAAGATTACTGCAAAAACAAATTATATCACATCATGGGAAATCCAGCATTTATAAAATTTGATGCTTCGAATTGAGAAACTGAGTGAGTTTCCTTCCAGAAACCTTTGTAACAATGATGGCGGGTGGAAAAAAAAAAAGTCTGAAATAAACTTGTTCTCGAATCAGATATATGTTTGTTAAGTGATTTTTTTTAAGTGGCAGCCTTACTGGGATCGGCGACACGTGATCATTTTTCCACGTGATCATTCACTCGAAGCCAGGGACTGGATCCAGCGTAGGTTCCACCCACAGAGCGTGGTGATGTCTGCATTCTCCTTGGTAATCTGAGGTCACTTCACAAGATGGCAGCAGAGCGCAGGGAGTTTTGACATGAGTTTGGGGTTTTAATGCTGTGCTGGTTGCAAGAATTTGCTCCCTTAAAAAAAAACAAAAAACCTTAAACTAATAATAAAAAGATTAATTCTTTACCCTTAATGTCACTGGTTAGACACTGGAAATTATTTTTCCCTCCAGGACTATTCTTTCATTTTTACAAACAATTCAGCCAGTTCGATTGATCCGTTTAAAGGGGCGGTTTCACTCCCAGATTCCCAGAATCCAGTGCATTGTTTTGTTTTGAAAACCCCTGAGCGCTACTTGCTAGCCCTCTGTGCAGCAAAACCTCCTCAAAATCACGTTTAGCGATCCCTTCGAAACTAATCTCGGACCTTTTCTTCATCTACTTGCGATACATGGAAGCTTAGAAGAAAATATGGCTTACTTTTGGTTCCTGAGCGGATCTATTACAGTGGTGTCCGTAGATGAGAGGATCGTCTGTATAGGAATAATAACTACATGAAAATGGAACGGATCAGTCGAAAGAATTTAGAGTTTACACACCTAGTCGAAATCTCTTCAATTTCACATGACAGTGTAAGATCTATGGTCTGGGATGTCCCCGAATGGGGACTATTAACGTGCAATATCGATGATGCAAAAAATCGAGACTCGCTACTTGGTGCAGGGGATTCTGGGAAGGGTGAGCCGACCCTCTTCAGCCTGAATCTTCAATAAAGTCACACGGTACTGTTGATGTTTCCAGTATTCATATATCAGGCTTGGCTACTTAAGGGCACAGCCTTGTGTACACCAAGCTAAATAACTTGTGCAATAAATGTCCCAAGTGGTCCTCTCCTGACCTTGTAGTGTCCCTTTGTCCTTGTCTTGCTCCCTGACAAACAATAAAGCACGGCTGGGTATAATCAGTATAAGCCCGATTACATTTTTGGATTTCCAGGGATTTTCGGAAAGACCCTTGATCCATAAACTGTCCTGAAGGATAATTTCCTGTAGAAGAAGCCGCTTGATTCCTCTCAAGTCCAGGATCAGGCATCAGGTGCGTGACCGCATCTTCACCTTTCTGCCGGACTCCCGGTGAATTGACTTTAATAAGGGAGCATTGCTCCAATTTTTCAACGGTGTTCTCCAATATCTTGCTCCACAACCACCTAGCGATGTTCAGTGTGCAAATTAGATGCGGTTACAGATCCCGGGAGCTGTAAAACTCCAACGCCGTTTTTCAGTTAGAAATATCGAAAGCGTTGATTTTAGTGTCGAAGTAACCGGTTTTAAGTTTTAGACGTGCGTCGTGCCATTTTGCATCATTAACCGTTAACGTCTACCTGAGCATCACATTAGGCATGACACCTGTCTGTTCCAGGCTAAAAGACTACCATGCCATTAAATATGAATAGATGGTGTGTAATCGTACAGGCCCGGGCTAAATGGAGAACGAACCTTTGGAGGCATCCCAGAACATGGCTGTTAGTGTAACAAGAGAAAAGAGGGGTGTCATCCTGGGTTTCGGCAATCACCTCTTTAAGGAAAATCTTCTCACATACTTAAAAAGACATCTATGGAACTATTATTACATCAATGACCATATTCAAGAAGGCCTAAAGATAAGTCCCTGGAACGGAAGAAACACCTGGCCACTGGACAGAACCTTCAACACTGAACAACATAATTTGATCAAATAAGCCTATTGGATTCCTTAGGCCGAGGCCAACTGTTCAGGTTTCCCCCTGGTCACAGCATGGCTCTGGCTTATCCTGCTTTCTCCAACTCCTTTACGAACACCTTTTTCTCCTTCTGCCTTGCAGAGTCCAGCCATATCATAAGTGAAATATGGAGGTGTTGTCAATGATCCAAACAGGAATAATAAAATAACTGGTATAATCATGTATAATAATAAGAATCATCCAAATCTCAAGATTCAGGCGTTGTCTAATTATGCTATTGTGTTGGTTTGGAAGTGCTGGAATCTGCTATGGTTTGGGATCCTGAGGAATAAAAAAAATTTTAAAAATGGGGGTGGAGTAAAGGTGCATTGGGGGCGTGTCTATAACTTGACTGACAGATGGGTTCACCCTTGAGAGGGCACAAATTGAAATCCTTGCGCATTCAAAATTTCAATCGGAGAGTGTTACTGGAGGATGTGACAAGACCGAAAACTGTGCAAATGTCTGAAATATATCAGGAAACACATATAAACACATGAAAGGAATATTTATTTAGGATGGGAGAAATCCATGTGGTTCTATGACCTCAGAGAGAGAGGGGTGGTGGGTGGGTTGGATGTCCGTCCGTCCATGAAGGTTCCCAAATTATGGTTCTTCACCCACAGTGGGTTAACACCACAAACAACTGGTGCATTGTTTAAGTCCATGTTATTCATAAAAAGGGAATGATACAAATATCGACGAATGCAGCTTTAAGTTTTAAAATGAAAACCCAAGGCAAATAAACAGCTGCTCAACCTACTAGCTTCAAGACACTTTGCGGAATATCTCCGCCTGTCCATGTCCTATTCAGGCATCTTATAGGAAACAAACCTCAACTCATGAAGTTGCAGAGTTACCATCTAGGTAACCACATCTAGCAGGACAAACTTTGTTTGCTTAGTAGTGTTGGTCTAGTTGCATGAAACAGTAAACGGCCAGTAGGCAAAACAATGGTCATAGCTAATACGTTGGCTATGCACATGGTCAGGGAACTCATCTGAGCTGAAATAAACATGACTGTGCTCTGGCTCCTGTTGCTCGCAGTGCTTGAACAAAAGGCAGCAGCCGTCTGGGCCACTCGAATGAAAAAAAAGGGGCAGGAGGCCACTGTACGGCCTGCTCGCGTTTCACCCATTCACTTAGGTTACCATCTTGCGTACTGTACTTCCCGCTGGACGGGGAACGCTATCTGCTTATATCTGTGTGCCTAATGGCTGCCTCCTTTTCGGGAGTTTTCAAGCAGAAGGAACCTGCAGACAAGCAGAAATCGCTTAGCTAAACGCCGAGCACAATCTTGAAATAGAAAACTGGAAAGGTGGGGTGGGGGGGGGGGATTGCCTGGATGAGCTGAAATGTTATTTGGATGACACCCCGTGCATTAAAGCGAGGGAAAGGCTGTGTTGAGTTTCTCATTGAGAAGGCAGCAGCAGGACTCTTTGCGATAAGGAAATAAGGCTAATGTTACCTGATCTGGTATAATGTGAACCAATTACCAGTCCATTGCACTTCATTACAGAACTGTAATAGGGAGCGGGGTCAGTGCTGCTACTGGAGCAGGCGAGGGAGAAATTTAGCGGTCATTGATAATATGATAAAAAGTGACAGGGAGAGAAGCCAGTCAAACAAATTATTGAAATTTACAGTCAGCAAGAGGAAACAGAATCGGCCCATTTAGGCAGCAGTGGGGTAGCACTTGTCCAAAGCAGCTCGGTCGAACACAAAGAAGCGTTTATTAGCGGGGAAATCTAAAACGATCAACGAATTGCTTGAGACGCTGAACTTTAGACGCCTGGAACGGACACCGAAATAATTTGGGGAAGCGATGTTCTTTTGTGCAAAACCAAAAAAAACGAGCCGGTCGTACATTTCGGTTCTTAATGGCGTAACAGAAATCCATATTGTGTGGCGAATCAGACAAGAACTGAGAAAGTTCCACTTTTCACTCATATGTTGTCGACAAATTTCTGGACTGAGGAATGTCTGAATGAGCAATTTAAAAGTTTCTCATGTCACAGACAGGGTCAGGACAAAGTACAGGGAATTAATATTATACTTAATTGAAATAGAAAAGTAAGGTTATCGAAATGTTATTTGGGTGATTTCACGATCGGGGCGCCATTTGCGTCCCGCTGACATTATAGTTTTAAATATGCTCAGTTATGTTGAAAATAACCTAGGTATTTTAGATAAATAACTTAAACAGTAACCCTTTATAGGGCACTAATTGAAATAATTGGAAATTCAAAATTGTACATTTTTAATGTTCTAGAGTGTTATTGGAGGATATTATAAGCCTTCATATTACAACCTTTTTTTTTTTTTTTAACATTTTTATGTTGAAAATCAAGGTCAATAGAGCTACCGTATATGGCCAGAGTAGGGTCAATGTTTTTTTCCAAAAAAGTGTACACACACACACACACACACACACACACACACACACACACACACACACACAGAT
>JAQLOM010000037.1:25468812-25478852 GCA_030068315.1 Chrysichthys thysi | reverse complement strand
AACATTATTGTTGAAATACACAGTCCTGAAAAAGGGACGTTTCTTTTTTTGCTGAGTATATATATATATATATATATTAAAAAATCTCAGAGAAACACATATAAACGTAAAGGAACATTCATTTAGGATGGGAGAAACCCATGTGGTTCTACGACCTCACACAAAGGCGTGGGAGGCGGCCATTTTGATGTCCGTTGAAATGACCAAACATGGTTCTTCATCCGATAAGGGGTTAATAAAACCTCGACAACATTTTGCCTCGTCATAACTACTCCCTATGTCTATGCTTTACTTTCAAATGTACTCACTAAAAAAACATGTGACTCGCTTTAACCTGCCACGAGTCACCTGTTGTACGTTTTGAAAAACGCACATTTTAGTCATACATTCTCTCAACCCCATTACCCGAACAACTCACCCTTATATAATATTCAGAAAAATCCAAAAGTTACAGGTTCAACATTATCCCAGATTCCTGAAGATCATAGGAAGAAGAAAAATACATTCTCCTGTCCTGTTTTTTTTTTTTTTTTTTTTTTTAATCAGGACAGCATTCCTCTTCTTTTGCTGCGAATTGCAGGTTGTCGTTCATTTTGCAGCAATGCACAGTAATTTGCACTGTCCACTGTTTGCCCATGCACTGGGAAATGCACCACAACAGGAACCTTCATATCCCAAAAGAAGGTTAACATGATTTTCTTGGGGTGAGGGCTGAATTTTGAATTTCTTCAGATGTATCCACTCCACGCTTTGTCTTGTGCTCTCCGGGTTGTCGCACAATTAAAAATTCCGCTTTAGTTTTTGATTCTTCCTCGTACATAGCGTGAAGGTGTGAATTTCTGAACCAGACTAACGTCTCCACGATATCAAAACTCTGATATGTCTATCCATGGTCCCCACCAAGATATAGAAACATGCTCAGAAGCAGAAAGAATGCGTCACGAAACGCTTCTTCTGTTCCCCGCATCCTTAAAGAAAAAAAAACATCAAACCAATTGCTGTCAGCCCTGCATTTTTCAATTCCTCTAGGTAATCAGATTGTGTTTACCCGGATGTGGACCATCATAAAATGTTATTAAAAACTTAAATGGAGTTTAGGCTCGGGAAAGATGGCACACGTGAAATGACGTGCAAACAGCACAGGGAGATTCCTATCGTTATTTGGACAGGCGCTGGACTGCCTGGTAAACGGAAAATTAGCATTGAGACTGTCTTGTGATGATAAGAAGCCCTGGTGGAGAGGAATAGCAAGAGGTGTGTGTGTGTGGATGTGTGTAAGCAGTGGCAGATACAAGAGTCCTCAAGTGCTTGGTAAACTGAAGAAATGGGGTACTTACGGGAGTCTAATGTCAGGTTGATAGCAAAGGCTTTAGGGGTTTTATAAAATAAATAAATAAAGAAAACATAGGATGACATTGTCACAAGAGGGAATATGAGTAGGGGATAAAATACTTTCGCATTCACACTTCTCTTCTTATCAAAAATACCCAAATGTGTTCCCATCTTTTATCTCCTTTCCAGCTTTATGTGGTCCATTATAAACATGTCAAGTCCCACCTCTGTCAGACAGATTAATAATCCAGGCAAAAAAAAAAAAAAAAATCCTGTTATAATTTAAGTGGCTTTTAACCGTCAGGGTCCGCTAATCAGCGTGATCTAAATAGGCAATAGGACGAAAGCATGCTTCATTGATCAAACCTGTTGTGGCACGACTTATCGAAAGTTATAATCTTAAGCCACTATTTAAAGATGATTTTGCTTTCATGGACGTGATAAGAGCTGAGTGGAGAGATTATGCACTTATTTATCTGTGTGCGGTTTGAGGTTATCGTCTCATACCGAATAGAAAGTTGGAACATTCTGGGGGTTTTTTGGTTTTGTTTTGGTTTATTTTTTTATTTCAGGCCAAACTGATTAGCAGAAATACACAGCGCCAACTCCTTCATCGTGTAGCGATGCATTTATATGATGCAACATTTTATAGCAGTGCTAATAATACTTTTATGAAATGTTATTAGAATACGGTAGGAGGACGTTAAGCTGTATAAGGGGAATAAAACACTTTAGGGTGTTGCCTTATAGGAATATAATCCACTTCAAGGTGGGAACAGTAATTCTGCTTCAAGTCACGGGTTATTTTCCTGTAACAACACGCCCCCAAGTGGTTCATTCCTTACCTGACCAAATCATACAGCTCAGTATCCTGTTGGGTTTTTTTTTTTTTGCTACATCACTGATACAAGCCCAATACCAATGTCAATAAATGAAAGTAAGCAATAACCACAATAGTTAATCACACCCACACACAGACATACACACTCACATTTATATACATTTATATATATATATATATACTGTATATATTTACCTACATACAGTTGAAAGCAGATATTTACATACACAAAAACTTTTTTTCCCCTTCCTGTCAAACGTTAAATCAGATTAAATTTGGTCTGTTTTCTATCAATAGATATTAACATATTTTTGGCATTTGTTAAATGTCAGAATCGAGCCCTTTTTTTTAAAAATCATTTTCATCAATGTCAGAAGTATACATACACTAAGTTTATTGTGTCTTTAAACCAAAAGAAAACTTCAGATGACTCCATTCTGAGCTTAAGAAGCTTCTGATTGGTTAATTGATTCCATTTGTGTTAATTAGTGGCACGCCTTTGGATGCATATAAAGACACACCTCAAACTCAGAGCCTCTTTCTCTGACATCATGGGAAAGCTGTTTGTTTGAGCATGTTCTGCTATATAATATAAAACTAAACAGCTTTGCTACCTAGCTAATATTTCCCAGACAAAACACCACTAGCTGGAATTGTGTGGGAATCTTCTCTGTTATTATCGTCTTTTAGGATGTCCTTCAACGTTATCTAAACAGCTTTGCTAGCTCTCTAATATTACAGTATTTACCAATCAGGATTTTCCCAGCGTTCTGTGGGGATTTGCTCTATTATTAGCTTGTGTTTGGCATGTCCTTTAACATTGCTAATAGCTTGGGTAGCCAGCTAGCATCAGAAAATTAACACGTCAAACACAGCGAGCTGGCTTATGTGTGGATATCTTTTGGTTTCGTGAGGTTTTATTTGAGGATGGACAAACTTTATCATTTGTTAAAAATCTTTGTTAGCTCGCTAATAATAAAAAAAAAAGCTACCCAGACTCAAGCTAACTAGCTTTCTCCTTTACTTCAATAGTTTTGTTGGCTAGCTGTCCTCCTCTAAATTAGCTTCTAATAACATGCGCAAACCAGCCAGCCAAGCAAAGCTAGTTAGCTACAGTTAAATAACATCTCAAATAAAAACAAGTGACAGAGAAAATCCCCAAACAGAGCTACCTAGCTAGCTAGCTAGCTAACATTAAATCATTATGTGCTGGTTAGCCTGGTGTGGGAACTTTCTCCATTATTAGCTTTAGTTTGTAGTTAATGTTCAGCAATTTCTCAACCATGGCTAGCTAGCTTTGTGTGGAGATTTCCTCTATTATTAGCTTCTTTCAGTATGTCCTTTAATTTGATCTAAAAGGGTTTGCTTGCAAGCGATTATTTGGAATTTTAATAGAAATATGACCCAAACATACCTGACAAGCTTTGGGTGTGAGTTTTGTCTATTTTGGATTCTCTTTTGTTTAACATTAGCTAAGCAGTTTTGTTAGCTAGCTAGGGTGTTCTTTAACATTAGTTAAATATATTTACTAGCTACTTTAGCACAACTAACAAGCTGCGCATGTTTGGCTTTTGTTTGAGCAAGCTCTTTAACGTGGGCTAAATTGTTCGATTGGCTAGTTTGAAGTCTCTTAGTTTAGCTAAAGAGCTTTGTTTCATAACTAGCTGGATCACTAATATAACAACATATAACTTGCTGTATACCTGTGATTAAATCGGAGAAATTAATTGAGTATGAGTTACGATTATCTTATGTTTCGTATTGTCTTCATGATGGTGTTGGGGTTTGGTGCTTGTACCATGACAAATAAATAAATAAATAAATAAATAAATAACAGACTCAGGGATATTAAGCAATGTTTCTCTTTTGATAAAAAATAAAAATTGTTTTTAATCCTTATTGGTCTAGCATAACATCAATGCTAGAACTGTTTCCCAGTGCCATCTCATCATGTCCCAGTATTTTGTCCCAGCCCTAATTCAGTAGATAATGTTTTCCCATAATGAATTACACGGTCTGATTCTTACCCACTGTTTACAAATGTGCTGTGAATGTCTCCGGGCTGTCTTGTTTGTTTCAAATAAAATGCAATTATTCCATCATGCCAGAAAACCCGATATTTCCCGAGGTCAGATGCCACTCGGTATCACTTTAACACAATCTCCTTTATCTCTCTTTATTTTAGGGAATTTAATTATAGTTTTATGCTCTACACACTGCAAAAGTGCAAAGAAATGTGCTTCTTGTATTATTCTACGGCACACCGTTTTTTCTCTCTTTAATTTCTTATCTTTAGAAGCACAAGGAGGTTTAGGCCTTGTGAGAATTAAGCGACCGAAAGTGTATAACCCTCACCGTACATCTGCTATCACATTCTTTTTTTTTCTTTTCTCTCTTTCTTTTTTTTTTTTTTTAGCTTAATCATGCTCTCATTTACAATGATAATGAACAGTAATGTGATTATACTGATGTCCAATAAGTAATTACCTCATTCTAGAGTACAGGCAGCAGAAAGATTGAGCCGATCCCTTGAAACGCTAGCAGCACCAGTGGATTCATATAGCTCTCTCTCTCTCTCTCTCTCTTTTTTTTCATGTTCTTCGGTCCTGAGCGGAATCCTCGGTGCCGTACGAATGCTTAAGAGCCCGAACAAACAGCGTCTTTGTACCGGGCCTAACATGACACCCAACGTGGAGGAGGTAAGCTTCCTTAAGTTAAACGCATCGCTTAGCTCATTTTAAAGGGCTTTGAGCGGACGGTCGTTTGCCTGAAATATAGGCGGCCTGCTTCCTCCTGCTTAATCCAGTATTTAATTAGAGCGGGTCAAGGGCCGGGGTCGCGTGCCTGCCTGATCGGAGGCTGCTTGCACAAAGACGGCACTGATGGCTCGGACATATTGCGGGTATTTTTACACTGAGAGAGAGAGAGAGAGAGAGAGAGAGAGAGAGAGAGAGAGAGAGCGTGAGTGGAGAACAGAGTGAACAGTCAGATTCAGCTTGTAGTCAGACCTTATGCTCTTCAAATTAACCCGCCATGTGAGTTATACAAGAGCACTCCAGCAGATTGGGGCAAAAGAAAACAACAGGAAGAACAGACTTGACTTTTCTTTTATGCTGCCATATGAGTTGACAAAAATTGTGTGTTCTTAAGATGGTATAAACGATGCAAAAGGCTTTACACAAATGCCTTTAGAACACCGAAACAGTCCGTATGCTACATATATATATTAGCTGATTCCCCAGTGGCGTCGCTCACTGAGTCCAAGGAAAAAAATTAAATGCAGTATTTATAAAAGAAGTTTGTTAATTAGCAATTCTATTTTTCAACAAATAGCGTCCGTATGTCATTTCCGTTTCAAACGCGAAAAGAATTTTATATATTTAGATCAAAGTTTTCTGAAATAATTACTTCCCAAATAGGTGTTTACTTCTTTTCAATATCAGTAAAATAACTCTCGCACAAATAATACCAATTCGTAAAGACGATATAAAAATGGCGTCCACAAACGCAGTGATCAGTTCAAATGTAAGCGCTAGTTACGCTGTTTCCGGTCATATGCACATATATGTTCTGTGGTCGTACGGCATTTCCGTTTCAAACGCGAAAAGAATTTTATATATATATATTTATATAAAGTAAGGAAGAAAACACTTAAGGGCATGCTGTTGTGTGAAAACAGCGGTGTGATGTGTCCTGAAACAAAGAAGAGTTACTGTTACCACCCCAAAGTTGATTATTTTCCAATAACCGTGTGTTCTAGCTCGGGCGTTTCATTCTTCTTTACTCCACAGTGTATTTTTTTTTTATGTTGTAGAGAGTTCACGAAACAAGTTAGCTCTAGCACCTATAAACATCCATTCAGAGGCCTTTTTTTTTCTTGCTTGAATTTAACCAGGCAAAAAAGCAACAAAATAAAATCAACAATAAAAAAAAATTAACAGACCAAACAGATGTCCACGTTACCGAGTGGCTCCCGAGGGCAAATCCCTCCGTCCTTTTAGAAAATGTCTAGTTCTAGTTTTACTTCTCAGTCTTACGAAGCACTGACACTGGAGACTCCTTCCGTAAATGTTAAATGAACACCTCACACCTCTTCACAGAAAACATCTCTGCGTCTGTATCAGTGTCTTTAAAATTTGTTCATGCCATACCAGTCCCCCTGTAAGCCGTTCCTACAGAAATGTCCCTTAAATCTATTTAAAAGAGCTCATGAATGTACAGAAATAAACAGCATGGAAATTCATCGAGGCCTTCTGAGCAGTCAGGTTCAAGAATACAGCATGTGTATAAAGGTGTATCGTGTATGCACGGCCAGACAAAATGCTCAAACTCTGTTTCCACCTTTGAAAAAAAATGACTGGCATTAATATGAATAAACAGCAATCGGAGAAGCCCATCATGTACTTATCCTCCTTCTGTTCCACCTCTTGTCCACTTGTAATTCTGTACAGCAGCCACTAAAGGGCAGAACGCGACTACATATATTCAGACACCCCTTCTCATCTAATGCACGTCAGGTTTGAAATCCAGCAGCTAGCTTATCAGGAGCACCAAAGCCAGGCCAGGGCTACGGAGAAATAAGTTCGCTTAAAAAAAAAAAAAAAGCCATTATAAAATCCCATTAATGGAAATATCTCGATGAATCCCGATGAGTGATAGGACAATGCAGCTTCAATTATTTCCAAACAGCCTCAATATTAATAACCCACCAAACCGGCCGGGATGTGTTTGGACGTTTAATTGATAAATACCACGGCCACGTCGGAGGAAGAAGAATTCCTCCTGCAGGTTTCTTTATTATAACTGACTGATGACTGTGTAAACAGGATTTTACCCCCAAAATGCCAAATTATTGGCACAAAGAGAAAATAAAGCTTGTTGTATTAAAATCATGGGAACACCTACATAAAGGAAAAACCAATAGTGAGGTGAAGGGGTGAGTATTAGACGTCACGAGCAAGCTCGGGGGAGTATTCTTGCTTTGTTTCCATGATAGGCTTCTGTGAAGGTTTTGGAGTATCATGAGCTTCCTGTTTGAGTTGGTGTGTAAAAGGGGTTAAAACATGTCGTTCAGTTGAATTTCCACCTTGAAATGATGTGTTGTTGTTCCATTTTTTTCTTGTATTTCATCATATTTTGAGATTTAGAATTGAAGATTGAAAATGGCAAAGTGGGTAAAAAAAACGAGCTGACATGCCACATATATATATATACATATGTGTGTGTGTGTGTGTACACACTGTATTCCTCTCAGAAGCATAAGAAATAGAAATCCCTCCTGACAATTTTTAACTGTTCCAATAACCATTTAATTATACCATATAAAACATGGTCACCTGATCATTTTATTTCAAAAAATCAGGATTTAAGGATCTGATCGGGGTTCGAGATATGTGACTTCGTGCTAAAATGGACAGACTTGACGAGTGGTTAACTTATAGGTGATTTCACTTCAGCTTGAATGTCCAGTCTGGGTTTTTTTTTTTCCTCCCCAGAGAAGCCACAAAAAAAAAATAAATAAATAAAAAATTGGAGACAGGGCCTCGTTCCACTGGCAGCTCTTAACAAGCATAGCAATACATCAGTCAAAAGCAATAATTTTACAATTAATGGAAATCCAATTTGCCTTCGGAGCATCCCGCGTTGACATTTTCCACATTGCAATGGCGCTTTGATAAAGTTTATTTTAAATGCAAAAAAAAAAAGAAGCGTACGGCGGTTCGAGAGCAGCCCGGGTGTCAGTGTGCCAGGCACGAGGAGCACGGTACTTAATTTTTTTATCGTTGGCCGCCCCAGGGGCCACGAAAGCCCGAACGTTAACGTCGGCTCCATTTTCATTATCACCGCGTGATTATGGATTTTACTGCGTTTAGGTGATAATACAGCTAGGAGCTCACCTTAAAAAAAGAATTTCCGCTGGCAGCTTCCATTCCGCAGCCAAATGAAATTTTTCATTTGACAAACAAGCACAATTAGGCCGCGCTTCCCGCGCCTGCTTTTTCTTGATTGAACTTAGGCCAATTTGCCGGCGCTAAATGAGTTTGAATAATTTACATTCCCAATGGCTCGGGGACATTAGCTTGCTGAGTGCTAAGTGGCAGCGTGCTTTTTGAAGTTCCTGATGATGAGATGTCACTCCTCTACGCCCGACACCCCCCTTGCCACCACCATCAGCACCACAAACACACACACACGTGCTGGTCTTAAAATCCTTATGAGGACCTTCCACTGACGTAGGTATTCACGCAACTAATCGCTGCTAACACCGAAATCTTGGAGGACCAACCCACAAACGTCCCAGCGAGGTCAAATATTCCTCCCCTTATGGGGACGTCTGGTCCCTCCAAAGACAGAAAAACATGCCCACGCTCACACACCACCACCTACACTTTTTTTTTTTTTTTACTTCAAAGTTAAGCAGTGAAAGCAGCCTATATACCTGAAACTACAATGAGAAGTTCAAATTGATTTTCTTTTTTTTTTCCCCCTCTTGCCGAGGCCAATTCTGGCAGGCAAAGCGAAAATGACTTTAATATGTGTGTAATGCACTTGGCTGGCTTCAATGCACTTCGGGTTTTTTTATTTTTTTGTCTGTTTTTTTTTCTTTTTCTTTTAACGACAGCACTTTTCACATTAGACACATTTCATATTTAGTCGAACGGCAGGATTTGTTTCTTTATAATAATAAAATGAGTGTGAGCATCATTAAGGGGAAGCATTTACTAATTGGGATTTAATAAATGAAACAAGGTGCACTGTAAGTAGTCTTCACAGAGCTTGAAATTAATGAAATTAACACACACTTTCCATCGCCGCACTAATTACGCTTTATACCCAGCCAGGGTTGGATTGGTAGGGAACTTTGCAAAATGGGAGACAAATAACTATAAAATTGGGACACGCATTGTTATGAAGACCAAAAAACAAACACACACACATTGTCTGAGTAAATACCCAACAATATGCTCTTACATTTTCACAATTTGCACTTCCTTTACATAAAAGGATATAAATGTGGCTGCGGTAGGTATGGCTAAAATGTACATAAGACATCACTTGAGTACATGCAGTTATAGGGAATTCATCAACAATTGGAGGTCTGATGCGACGCGGAGGTTATTGTACCTGCACCAGAGTTGATCACGGTCCTCTAACAGCACACCCTGAGCTTTATTTCCTTTACAGCGCATTAATATGTCACGATTAATAGTTCGATTATTTGTCAATATTAATGAACTATTAAACAATCTTGCAACATGCAACGAAACGGCGCGTTTTTTTTCTTCTTTGGAAAATCCACAGAACTAGTTGATTCCTATTGCCACTTGCATTATAACAGATATTAACAGGCTTGCAGCCGAGAAACCGCAAAGTGTTAACACCTCCATCCTGAAAACCTTCCCACGTTGGAGAACTTAAAGCTAAAGGAGCTTTAGTTCTGACTCTTACAGAGTACCGACACTGGAGACTCCTTCCAGAAATATGAAATAAACATCTGCTCTCTGATGTTAAATCAACATTGTTCACCCGTTAGTGGGTGAAGATCCATTTTTGGTAACTTCAACAGACATCAAGATGGCCCCCTCGTAGCTCTTCTCGAGGTTGTAGGACCACATGGATTTGTCTCTTCATAAGGAAATGTTCCTTAATGTTTCTATGTGTGTTTTCTTGCATCATATACATATATACATACATACAGTGGAACCTTGGGTTGTGAGTAACTTGGTCTGCGAGTGTTTCGCAAGACGAGCAAGAAATTTTCATAAATTTTGACTTGGTTACCGAGCGAGGTTTTGCAATACGAGTAGTATTCGTCTGCCGAGCCTCACGTGATCACAACTTCTCTCTCTCTCTCACTGCAGGATTG
>JAQLOM010000037.1:25452983-25465152 GCA_030068315.1 Chrysichthys thysi | reverse complement strand
TCCTCCTCCCACCACCAACGTCCGTCCTACACCTCACTGCTCCGCCTCCATCATCGCTTCTTGTGATCCTCAAGGTACAGTAGACTTAATAAAACCAGTTTATTTCTTTACATTCACTTTTATTATTATGTTTTATTATTGTTTTATACATTGTTTGTTATTTATATAGGACATTTCTCTTATTTAAAAACACATCACAAAAGAAATTGGTGTGTTTTGTTGGCGGTTTGGAGCGAATTATTAGTAATTCCATTCATTTTATTGGGAAATTCGATTTGTATTACGACACTTTTGACATACGACCTCGCTCCAGGGACGAATTAATGATCTATATCAAGGTATCACTGTATATACACACACGCACACAGTTTTTGGAAATATTTGGCCACATATGGGAACTCTTTTGACCTTGATTTTCAGCGTAACAATGAAAAAAATGTCTTGTAATGAAAAGTCCTGTAATATCCTCGAATAACACCCTGGGGTCGAAATTTTGAACTTCCATGTATTTCAATTAGTCCCCTATAAAGGGTTATAATACATCATTCTTCCAGCTGTGATCCAGTTGTTGCCATTTCGACTAATCTGCAGTCGAGACTCTACCCAGCCAGCCAACAGTGAATGTGAATATGATGGCTTCAAAATTACACTTGGTAATTTACTAGCATTAAATAGCATTTAAACCTGAGACTGGTTTCTGAGGAAGCTGCAGTTTCCACTTTTTTGTCTAAACGCAGAAGAAAAGAGAGGCTGAAAGAACAGCACGTCATTAACTCCTATGACGTAAGTCATGCTTTGCGGCTCTTCCGAAACACTTTACGCAACAATAAATGCATAAAAGTAGATCACGCCGTTCCTTAATTATGAAAATATCACAATAATCTGTAAATTCCTGGACCTCAAAAGGGAGAAATAAAAAGCATTTTAATTCAGTTCCCCTGATTTTCATAATAATCACATGATGCGGTCATTGATTATTTTCCTCTAACTGCACTTCCCTAAGTGTTTTATTCCTTACATAATGGGATTTGAACTTCATTTTGTGTAATTTATCAAACCAGTCATTCTTCATGCATTGTTTGGGAGGTTTTTTGTTTTTTGGTTATTTTTTTTTTTTCAGCTTGACTGTTTGACAGAGGAACAACTTGTCCGTTGCATCAGATCATGCATCTAACACGCGTATCCTTATTTAGTACGCTTACTCGGCACTTTTATCCAGCACACGTCCACAAGCGTAAATATCCAGACCTCCTCCAGGTACCTGTCCCACATTATCAGCAGGCTTTGTTCTTAATGTACACACACTGAACAAAAGGAAAACACCAATCCAATTTTCTCTTTTGGCTTAGAGGTGCCGCTTTCACTTAATCACCAAGGGTGGGGGAAAAATAAACTTCATTCCGGGAGCCGAGTGATGCGTCTTTCATGTCCAAATCCTTAAGTGGCTTTGGAGTCCAATACGTACCGCTTGTCGGCCTCTTATTCTCATTTTCAGAGTCTTAAAATAAATTTTTTTAAAAAAGATGAGTAAAAATAAGATGCTCAGGGGATCATGGGAGAATGCGGAGGAGGGTGGGGTGGGGGGGGTGACAAACAAGCGCTGTAAGCAGCCAATCATTTACTCAGTCACCCATGAGAGGAAGTCGTTAAGTGGTGCTCTGAGTGTTTGCTTTGCGTCCTCTGTGTCCCTGCGCATTTCAGCATGTTTTATACAGAAACTCAAAGCGCGGCGTTCGATCACGCCAAACTCGGGCGATTCCACGCACACTGTGAGACGTTATTTTGATGAGCGTCTAGATGACGATCTTTGATTTACACAAGGTTTCGGATTAACGGCACCGTTAGCGTCGGCTGGGGAAAATACTCTTAGCTAACCACGTTTCTCATGAATTTGATCCTCACTCTTATAGTCAGCGAGTTTGTTGTTTCTTCCTGTCACCGAAATCCCGCGTCACGGCCGTCAAATCTCGGCATTATACGTGTCACGCTTGTCGAGATGCCAGACTTTTCCTTAGACGTCTGGGTTTCCGCAGAAATACTGTTCCAGCCTCTTCATTCCCGCCCTGCCCTGGAATCTGCAAAGCCCTGGGAGTTTAGCAAAAGTTTGGAAACTCGTTAAAGCCTCGCGATTTCTAGATTCCGCGTGCGTCGTGTCTTGTCAGGAAGATCTGAAGCGCCTAAATCTCTCCCAAAGCACCAGGCAAACAAAAGCTAAGGAATAAATCCTACATCTGATTCTGGTATCTGCAGCGAGCAGTGTGTGTTCACCATTGTTCCTTGCTATCTGTCTGGATAGAAGAACTAATACACACCCGGAATGGCTTAATTTTTTACGACGCGTTCGCGATTAGCGCCGAAGTCAACCCATGTTAGCTCCAAGAGAATATAGGGCTTAATATAATTATAAAAGAGGAAAATCATTTTTCAAACGTGTGCCTGCCCAGCCCAAATGACGAAAAAGGTCACAGGCTTTTTGGCGTCAATTTTATTTCGGGAAACATACGGTGGATTAGCGCGAGGTAACGTGACTAGCGCTCGTAATGTTACTTGGACCTTCGGTACAATTACAAGCGAGACATTGATTAAAGAGACAAGTTTCGAACATATTTTTAAGAAATCCAGTTGACGAAAATGGCAGAAATAAAATAAACTGACGCACAAATTGAAGTCTTGCTCCCAGAAGCGATTACGGGGTCCAAGCACCGATGCGATGGATTGGCGACACCGGCTGCGCGCTGTCCTGGAGACGACAAAGGCTATAACAGGACAAGCTCGATCATTGAGGTTACAAAGCTTACATGGAACCGATGGAGATTAACCAAGGAAGACCTTCGATTTTGGATCGGTTTGAAAGAGTGACAGGAAATTGGATTCTTCATGGGTCTGGAAGCAAGACTGAACACCCTGAGAGCACACATACACTCATTTAGCACCAGAATCTGGACAACTTGATGACACCCGGAGCGCCGTAGGAAAACAAATCAGCACTCCGGAGGAAATTATCCGGTATAAGTGACAAAATGCAGCAGGGGCGTATCACCCAACATAATCATTGCTCTCTAATGTGTAAACACTCTTCCTGAAAAGTAAAGCGTAATCTGACAATGTGACTCCGAGTCCCGATATAAGGACGCCCTAAACACTAAATGCGCTCGTTTCTGAATATAAAATACCTATCTGTGCGACATGAACCAGAGAGAAAGAGGGACGGAAGGAAGGAGAGAGAGAGAGAGAGAGAGAGAGAGAGAGATTGAGAACGAAGCATTGGAGGCTGAGCGACTCAGCAGCAAGTTTGCATTGCCCTATCTCATTAACACACCGCTGAAATAAAAGAGAGCTTCTTTGGCTCACAGCTATGGCAAAAAAAATTATCATAGTGATGATGTTCCTCGGCCGTCAACAGAGCGGCGATAACGTTGTTTGATGATGACTTTCCTATGAATGTTAAGCAGCTGGCGCGGCGGAGGGAAGGAGCTTATCGGCGCCTAATGCCCATCTCTAATTCCTGCCCTTCTTGAACTAGCCATTTTCTAACAGCGCTAACTGTCAAATTTACATCCCATCTTAATGCCGCTAAAGAGGACGAGGGATGAAGAGTAAATGACAGGAGTGTAATGAGGAAGGCTTCTCTCTCTCTCTCTGTCTCTCTCTCTCTCTCTCTCTAGGCAGGAGATTTTCCCCAATTTGGGAGTCTCCGTCTTCTTTTCTCTCCACTCCTGAACCATGATGGTGGGCTTACCTTGGTGTTTTAAAGCAGACGAGTTCAATTAGCTGACGAATCTTTCTTAAGTTTCATAAGAATATTTCACTAATGGGAGTTAAGGCCGTGAAAATGGGTTTCAATTTTTTTTTTTTTTTAACATGGTGGAAAATGAAGTGAGGGTTCAATGAATTTCCATTTTATGAAGAAGAAACGGCAAACAGGATGATTTCAAACAGGTCAGATCCTGAATAATTATGACATACTGGGCCGGGGTGTTAAACAGCCTTCTACTGCGACGATGTTGAATTCTCAATTCTGATAATTCTGATTGGTCAGAAGGTGTTGAGTAACTTTCTGTTAAAATAAGAACTGAGAGTCGGTCCTGTTGCAAGTCACAGGTTTATATTCATGCGCTGTTATCTACAGGGAGGATTTAAAATGTATATGTCATTGATATGGTGAGGAGGAGTTTATTTTGTGTTTAGGGAAGGAAGGAGTCTCCAGTGTCAGCCCTTTGGAACAGGCAGACATAAAGCTGTAACTTTGAATTTCAGGTTTTATGCTTTGGGGGGTTTTTTTATTTGAGGGTTTTTTTGTAAGCTGTGTTTATTTTCTGTAACTTATTTTTTTCTGTAACTTTAAATTTAGGGTTGGTATTTGGGTTTTCTTTTTGAAAGCTGTGTCTTTTTTGTAACTTTAAATTTTTTCTGTAACTTTACATTTTTCCCTGTAATTTTAAATTTCAGGTTTTGTGCTTTGTTTTTTTTTTGTTTTGTTTTGTTTTTTTTGTTTTTTTTGTAAGCTGTGTTTTTTTCCTGTAACTTACATTTTGTTTCTGTAACTTTCAATTTAAGGCTTTACGCTTTGGTTTTATTTGCGTTTTTTTTTTTTTTTTTTGGTAAGCTGTGTCTTTTTTCTGTAACTTGAAAATTTTTCTGTACCTTTACTAATTTTAAATCTCAGGTTTTATGCTTTGTTTTCTTTGTATTTGTTTTTTTTTTTTCGTAAGCTGATTTTTTCCCATAACTTTAAATTTAAGGCTTTATGCTTTGATTTTATTTGGGTTTTTATTTGGTAAGCTATGTCTTTTTTTTTTGATAAACTGTGTTTTTTTTCTGTAACTTTACATTTCAGGTTTTATGCTTGCAGTTTTATTATTGTTCGTTTTGTTGGTAAGCTGTGTTTTTTTTTATTGTCTTCAAGAGAGAAAAAAAAAACACAACCTGGAGAGGGAACGACTGTTTCTAGTTGCTATAACGTAAGTGATAAGAGGGAAAGAATGTTCCACAACACTGAATATAATTACAGACAGATAAAAAATTATCCCAATGTAAATTGCCAAATGGCTAAGATATAAGAAATAAACCCCTTTATTGGAAAATAATCAACCTTGGAATGAGAGCCGAATAAGAAACAACCATGCTTCATCACCCCTTGCTGTCACTGATTATCTTCCTGTAAAAGCACACCCCCATGGGGGTTATTCAGCCCATAAAACACCAGCTAACACCAACATCATCTACAAATCTAACTGTAGTAATATAAACTATATATAATTGAAATATAGTAAATTTCTCTTGCAGAACTCATATCTTCGTCTGCTTCTTTAACCGTTCTTTGGTGCTTTCTTCTTTCTTGGGGCTCGATCCTCCTTCGCTCGTCGCTTTGGAAAAAACCCGCTTCCTCCAAAATGAATGACCGTAAACGTAAATTACATCTGGCTTCGTGTAACGAGCAGCATGTCAGCGCTTGACATTCATCAGGAGCGGTGTGTGCAATGCAGCGCATTAGCCAATTCATTTCTGTTTCCTGACACTAATTACTGGACTTTCCAGCGAATCTAATTAAAACATTTTAATGAACGAGGGTCCATTATTGCAGGCCATTATTGTAGGCCACTTTTTAAAAAGTTGCTCCGTTTTGACCAAATCTAAAGTGCGAAAAAAAAGTGCCATTAAAAAAAAACAAAAAACTTTCAATTTTTTCACCAAAGACAATCGAGGCAACAGAAAGTCCAGGCAAGTTTAACGACCAAACAGAAATTGAAGCTTCAAAGGGGCTTGCAGACATTCCCTGAAAAGAAGTGCTACTATTAATCAAATAAATCTCTCGGGTGTTTTTTTCTCCTCTAACCCTAAGCCCTAACCCCTACCCTTGTTTCGCCACAGACAAAACATAACAAAAGGAGGGAAAAAATAAGGACATAGTATTTTAAACCTGTGTTCTAACAAATCCAGGTAAATACAATATTTGCATTTTAAAAAATAGTAGCTTGGAACTCTTGAACGCAAACACGCGTCTTGCAGTATGCACATCAGTCAGGCTTTTTCCCCTTCTTTTTCTGTGAATGCATTTCAGAGTACCACATTGTCGCAAAGTATGGACAGCACATTTCAATTTCCAAGTGCCAATTCCCACACTGTGGCCTTGTCGCACAAATTAGGAAGTATTAGAATTACTGCACGCCTTCATCCAGGCTTCTGAGGGATGGTGCATGGCTCTCAAACAGACGACACCCCGACGCTATGTTCATGCAAATGAGACGAGCTGAAAGTTTCCTGATGCCTGCATGTAATTTAAGATGGCATTTAAGCCCCTTACTCCCGATCTTATCTCCTAAATGAATTCATCAGGTAATATTTCCCATTATTCAAAGGCATCGTTTCATGCCAGAGAAGGTAATGGAACGATTACAGGGCCGTGGACGCAAATTAACAGCCAGACGCCAAGCGTTCCCCTCTGTGAAAATGAGAAATTTAAGGTGAGGAAGACTTTCATGAAAAGTTGGTGTGGACGTCCGCGCGTCGTGTATTAAGCGGAGTCTGGGAGGCCAATTCAATTTGCGATCCTCTTTCATCTTTAATGATACCTATCTCCTGCTGTTCATATTTTCGTTTAAGGCGGGGCCGCGCTATTAATATTTAAAAATCCTTCAGATGAACGCTTGTGGTGGTGGTTGGGAGGGGGGGGTATATAGTGTGAAAGTTAACAGGACTGAAAGAATGGCTACCTGCTCTCACCTGGTTTAAAATCAGGTCTGGGAAGTGGAGCTGGAAGTGTGAGGAGGTGCTTTTCCTCTCCGGTGGCCATCAAGCAATTAAAACCCGATCGGAAACGAGCTAAATTCGGGCCCGGCTGAATTTCACACTCGTCCACGAGCCTCCAGGGGGAGGGTCCGAAAGGCGACGCGAACGAGATGAAAATAAAGAAGTAAATACAGATAATTGGAGACATCGCACGCTGGAGTCCTGCACCTGAAAGCGAAGACGTGTCGATTTAAAGGTCTTATTAATTACGACATCCATCCAGCTGTGGTTACAATTACCTCCAGACTGTTGGAGTCGGTTGAAACTTTACGGATCTCACAAGGACATATCCAGTTTACCACACTCTATACGGTGTCATGACTTTGGAGGTAAATGGTTATTAATACTGATAAGACTAAAACACGTTGTGGCATGCTGTTAGCAGAAAATAATCAACAACAGGGTGTTGGTTCGTGGCCCAGCGTCAAGCAGATTTACCATCACCATCCTTTTTTCTCTCCCACAGCAATGTTTCTTTACCAATTAAAAAACAACACACCTATCGATTTCCATTTAGTGACATCTAATGGTGTGGAAACAACCCACATCCTCTTATCACATATGTTATATCAGCTATAAACACCACGTCCATCACCAGAGGGGATTCATTTTTACCCAGAGATGTAAATCCTCAGACTTATCCTGTCCCAAATACCATAAACTTACTATTCCAAAGCTCTTACACTGGAGACTCCTTCCCTGAATGTTGAATAAACATTATACGTTTGATTATACGTTTCTCTGTTAAATAATGTGTTTAATCTGTGCGTCGCTGGGAAAAACGATAATGTGTGAAAAGGAGCGCGTGAGCGATTTATATTTAATGAGTTGCCGAGATAGAAATTAAGGCGCACCTTAAGAGTCTGGTGGACACTGTAATAGATACGAGGGAGAATCGGAAAGTAAAGGCAAAATCCATGACATGGCTTTAATAGAAGTACCTGGGAGAAGCTGAAAACATGACTGTTCCACACTGTCCCCGTGCAAGACGACGCATTTGACGTATCGTTCATCGAGCTCCGGGATTCCCGCAGGGAAGAAGTTTTTCTTCTGCTCCTGAAGCCAGGTGAGCCCCGCTTCCTTTACTTCATCATCAGAGGTGAATCTGGGACCGCGCAGCGCCTCCTTCAGGGGACCGAAGACGTGATAATGGGTCGGCACCAGATCCGGGCTGTGAGGAGGACGTGGGAGACGTCGGAACCCGAGCCGGAGCTGTCTCTACTGTCCCTGCTGCTGTATGAGGACGTGCATTGTCCTGGTGCAGCGAGACTGTTTTAGACAGAGTTCCTCTTCTTTTGCTGCGTATTGCAGGTTGAAGTTCATTTCAGAGCAACGCACAGGAACCTGCACTGTTCAGTGTTAGTCCACGTGCTTGGAAATACACCAGAATTGGAGCCTTTATGTCCCAAAAGAACGTTAACATGATTTTCTTAGGGAAGGGCAATATATACGTATGTAAATTTGATATATAAAATGTCAGCGTCATTTAGTGTTCTAATCTAAGCTACAGTAAATTTGCTTAAGTGCTTTAAATCCTAGCTACATTTCGCGAACCGATACCCCTCCCCACCCCACTTAACACCGATTTAATTACACGTGTGACATCTGGACAGCTGGATGACGCCACGCGTGAACATTTAAGGTCCAGAGATGGCATTGTGCACGCTACATCACTTCCTCTGCCTTTTGCAGCAAATTATTTTCTTTATTGATTACCAGCTGCTGCGTTTCTATTTCACAGTCGAATTACTGTTGTCTCGTGGTGGCCCTTTTCTTTGGCTCGGTTTCCAGTTCATTATTTCCTGCCATTTCTTGGTCATTTCCGAGTTTAAAACTCAGAGCCGCTTATTAAGTTTTTGGGGCCTTGGCGGATAAGAGGCGGTAAGAGCGGCGCGATAAACTAATCATCTTAAACCCCTAATTATGAGTATCTCAGTGTGACAGGCGGCGGAGTGGAGCCTGGAAATGAGAAAGAAAGAAAAAAACGGCACATCCGAGGGAAGGGTAATAATTTTTTAAGTCATCTGGATCTGGCTCGGGGTGGCAGAATTCATTAGAGCAGATTAGCCAAGTGTGTACAAAGTAAATGAGATATCTAATGGCCGACTCGGAGGGCGACGGACTCCTCGTTTTGGCTCCGGAACATGATGAACCGTATTACAAGGCCGTTGCGGTTTGACTCCCTTGGACTCCGGACTTTGTGTTCGACATCTTTTAATAACCCTTGACCTTTGTCCCTTTGAGGCGTGCACTACAGCGTCAGAGACGACCAAAGGGGAACAAACCAAATCAGATTAGTCAGCCTGGGCCCATCCAGACGCTTGGATTGTTTTTAAAGCGGGACGCGCGTGATGCTAATTATGAGCATAAGGAGAAGGTTGGGGCAAGAAATAATAAGATTACAAAGAATAATTTGCAGATATAATTACACCAAAATTGGGTACACACGATCATCAGGCGCGTGTCTTGCTTGACCCGGGCGCGTGAGTGAAATAAATCCCCGTTCTATAGCCTCTGTTAATTTGTTTTTATCATCGCCAAAGTGGTGTTTGTGCAGGCAGCGCAATTTGCATGTGTAATTCCGCTGTGCAAATTGACAACAAGTCGATAATTCCAGGGAAATGGGCTCGTCGCGATGGCCCTCGCGCTATCTTCCCGAGCCGATTCATTTTGAGGAACTGCTGAGGCATGAAACTCGCACATCAACACGCTTTTTTCTTTTTTCTTCCCTCCCCGACAACGCTCAGACTTATTGTCCGTTAAAATGTCATTACAGGCGTTATTTATGGAGCTAATTCATTTATTAGACCATATTTACTCTGACGGAGTGTCACATTGTGGCCGGTGTTCAGACTGATTTAGGGCAGGGCTTGCTTTTATATTCTACACCAACGCCGAAGCCTTCGTGCCGAGGGGCGAACCTCTAAGGCCATGGCGAGATATGGATGCTTAGAGTCTGGAACTGTCTTCTTTATCTGTTTATCCCTGGAACAACAAAACTCTGTCGCAAACAGTGAGTCAAAGTCCGAGGCCTCCAGGTTACATAGAAAGACAAATGTGACCCGTGCTGGAATAATGAGTCGGAATGAGGAAATTTTCAAAAGTGAGTTCTTGTTACTTCCACATTGTCCGTCTAAAGACCTTTAAAATGAGACACGCTTTGTTGAAATCGGACAAAAGATGACCGCCTAGCAACTTAGCCATTTCATTTACGTCTAATGGGGTTTGGAAACTCGCTTTCCATCGGTTCATAAAAGCGTCATCGGGAATTCCATGTGTATTATCAGGAAGTAGAGGAACTACGCTTCACAACGATACCAAACACGGGTAGCGGGATTCCCCCGTTTCGCCGCGAGCACGCAGTGAAAAACACGGATTTATCATGGAATATTACGACAAAGGACTAATTAATGAAGACATACGAATGAACAGAATGAACAAAACCTTAAAATAAAAGTAGTCTTGGATGTTTTCTTACTATTTTATCATGGAGATCAATAAATAAGGGCTTTATGAACTCATTTTTGAGAAAATCTCATTTCGAACGAAACCATGTTTCGCCTCTTAGCTCATAATTAGCCTACGCGCATTCCGACTCATCATGCCAGTACGGGTCACAAATACAAAGTGTACAAATTACGCTCCTGAGCAAACTAGATTTAAGTTCCGCTACATCAAAAATCACGTCGAAGCAGGCCTTACTTTTTCTGAGATTTTTTTTTTTGCTCCTTGAAACTTTTATTCTTTAGAAAATCAAGACACCTTGTTTTTTTTTTTTTTAATTAAAAAAAAAAAAAAAAAAACAGTCTGTATCCAACACTTTTGCTCAGCTCAGCCCGGTGTATCGTTACGCTCGTACGATCACGCTGTGTACCTGTTCGCAAGTCTGGGGGTTAAAAACAAGGCCTTTTGTGAAAATTCTTCCGTAATTGTCCTGGATGGACGATCAGGTCTTTCCTTTCGAGACTACCACCTAAACAAAAGCTTGAACGTCCTTAGGATCAATTGGAAGCTAATGCGATATGACTAGCTAGTTAGCTAATTAAGTGCTAAGGAAAATAACCGTGTATTCGAATTCCAAGTCTAGAAAGTCCGCCTAGTAAAAATATAAATAAACTCCAAAGAGGTACGGTGATGTGTGTAGTGCAGCAGGTGGCAGGATTCAGGAGCGTACGATGGTTATGCTGCAAACGTTAACACTGAGCCGGATTTTGTTTGTTTTCTGGCGGTGAGGAGAAGGAAACCCTGATGACGTTCAGACAACCGACTGTACTTGCCAATAAAAATGGAAATCTAAAAACCCGGACACGTAGTCTGCCGATCCTGGACTCCTGATTGGTCCACTATCTGCTTACATTGAACCCCAAGCTCTGAAAACAGCACCTGAAATCCGAGTAGATCCAAAGTATGATTCGAAGCCCTGGGACGAGATCGCCGGCTTGTGGATCTGCCCCGGACGCTGCGGATCGTTCGGAATGACGTGATTCGAGACAAGGCCTCTCGTACATTTTAATGCTCTGCGTTCACGATGAGATGCGTAATTCCATCACGTCGTCCACGTATCATTTACGTTCCAGACTCACCTGTGTGAGCAGTCATGTCTCGAGTTGTTCTGGAGCGTTTATGCACATCAGCCCTGAGACTGATTTCTCTTGTGATTCCGTGTGTTTTTGCAAAGCAAATCTGCTCGTCTGATTCCTACATGGATTAAAAAATCTTAACTAACCCCACACTATGGATGACATGACATCGAGCGAGCGAGAGAGAGACAGCGAGTGTGAGAGAGACAGAGAAAGAGAGAGGTTAGGTACATTTGCGACACTCCATTGAGCAGCAATAAGCTTTGTAGGCTTAGTGGGCATAAACATATTAAGTAGATGAGATTCATCAGCAGTCTAGTGTCAAATCCACAGTGCCCACCGGCAACCAACCAGCTCTGAAGCAAAACAGGGCTTCGCTCTCGCTCATCTTTGGCCCAGGTGATGCCTTACCATCTGAGAACAAGCGTCGTCTCGAAAAATCCATACACAGATTGAAGTCTGGATAATTGCGTAACATTTCCAAAGCCCTCTGCTTTAAAGCAGGAAGCTATGTGGTTAAAAACTGCACTTTAATCATAGCATTCATTTGCTAAATTGTAAGTACAGCTGACGCAGGACAACTCCTTGCGTATGTTGACTATAAAGTGTCTACATTGCTATAAAACAATACACAGGGGTATTTTGTTCCTGGATCAGAGCAGGGTAAACAAATCGTTTAGTCAATAGGGTTTGCAATTAGGCACGAAGCCCACAACCCATTTAGCGAGGAGGAAAAAAAACAACACTGATGTCATTTGATATAAATAAGCAATTTAAGCAGCTGTTTTCAGCGTGCAGTG
>JAQLOM010000037.1:25417954-25441928 GCA_030068315.1 Chrysichthys thysi | reverse complement strand
ACCATATGTCATCCTTTTACAATAATATATGTAGCTATAAACGGATAAAAACCACCATATGTCATCCTTTTACAATAATATATGTAGCTATAAACGGATAAAAACCACCATATGTCATCCTTTTACAATACTATATGTAGCTATAAACGGATAAAAACCACCATATGTCATCCTTTTACAATAATATATGTAGCTATAAATGGATAAAAACCACCATATGTCATCCTTTTACAATACTATATGTAGCTATAAACGGATAAAAACCACCATATGTCACCTTTTACAATACTATATGTAGCTATAAACGGATAGAAACCACCATATGTCATCCTTTTACAATACTATATGTAGCTATAAACGGATAGAAACCACCATATGTCACCTTTCACACTATTCCATCTAAGTCTATTCCATGTTGATTGTTTCCCTGTACCTGCACTCCCTGTTGTGCTCCGCTCCTCATGTTTCATGCCGAAGTTCGGCCGCAAGTTGTCCTGTTGTTGATGTTTTTCCCCGGCGCAAATCCCCCCGAGTCACAGCGTTCTGAGAATAGCTCGCAGCCCTTAATGCACTCCGCCGTATATTAGTTTGCAAGATTAAGCTCTGCGCTCGTTCCAATTAAGGAACACACGTGTCTCCATTCTTTCATTATTGCACGTTCTGTGACACAGCTTTAAGTTTCATAAAGAGCAATTAATTTCACTAATTAGCATAACATTAAGTGGCTGCTAAATATAACGAGCTCACCCAGTGTCAAGAGACTTCGTGTGATGCAGATTCTCAGGCTGAGACATGCTGGGGTTTTGAATATCTGCATCTTTTCTATGTTTATTGACGTAAAAGCAGGCTATAGCTGGAACTGCACTTATGTTATAGCCATGCTATGAGGGAGGAGTAAAACACGCCGGGGGGTGTGCTGTTATAGGGAAATAATCAACGCCACGCTGATGTGATGTCCCCCTTGTGGCTGTTTCCTGATTTATTTCGAGGTGGAAAGAGCTAAATTTATGTATCGCGCAATCCGATGGGACCCCCGTGTGAAATATCAGGCACTGACAGAATCATGTCGAGGATCACATCCACACTTGTGTAACTACTTGTGTAAACATCTCCGTCTTCACACAGCAGCAGATGACCTTTATGATGTTCATATTTGATAAATAGCTCAACTGTAAGAACTACATAAAGGAACTTTTTGGTTTTGGGGTTTTTGTTTGTTTTTGGGGTGTTTTTTTCTCTCTCAACGAGTGTGCCAATACTTTTGAAAATCCAATCCCGTGTTGCGTGGAAAGATCCACTGTAGGAGCCCTTCGAGGAGGAGGAGAGGAGGAGGGAGTCGTATAATCTCAACACTAACTTGACAAACAGCATTACAAGAAAAAAGGAAGTCTCTCAGAGGGGGATCTGGCAGAAGGGGAAGAAAAAAGAAGCCGTCGTTATAACTCTCTTGTCTGTGTTTCAGGCTCAGTAATCTGATTCCAGATACACAAGGCTGTCATCTTCAGGGAACCGGCGAAGAAGAAGAAGAAGAAAAAAAGTCGGAAAGTTCCTCGGCTCCGTACGCGTCCCATTATCTTCCCTCTTCTGACTAGGCGAGGCTTATTAGCGAGCTTTGAACTCGCACTTACAATAATGTGCCATCAACAGTTTTATAAGCTAATTAGAAAAAAAAACAGTTTAATTAATGACTGACTGGCAATAAAATGGCACATCAGGAAAGGAGGAAGGGGGGGGGAGAGAAAAGAAAGAAAGAAAGAAACCGAGGGTGCTAAGCTTCCACTACCATCAATTAAGGGCTAATTACAAACAAATTATATATGTGTTTTGCTGTGGGCTTTAATTTAAAAAAAAAAGAAAAAAAAACGCTTTAATTAAAAGAGAAAACATGCTAATTAATTAAACAGCACAGGAAAAAAAAAATTCGACATTGAAAAGTATGCTTTGTCTATGGGGTAATTAATAAGATACAATAATCCAAATGAGATTCCGTAGCAATTTGATAAAAGCTTAGGGCCGGGGTTTTTAAACCTGCTTTCCGAAATTAATGGGCTGAAACGTAACGCGAGTCATCCCCTGATATAAGAAAAGTTCATTGGATGATAAATTGGGAACAAAGATGAGTCTTTTTAGCGGTCTGATCGTCGCCGGAGGGGTCGGCGGCGAGTCTTAGGTTTCACTGGAGGAGTGCAGGGTTAGCAGAGAAGTGTCGAGTCTGTTGAATTCGCCTCTCTGATTGGTCAGAAGGCGTTGGTTACGTTCGTAAAACAGCGCACGTTTGAACATGTTAAAATATCTCACATAGGCACAAAATAAATGACAATTTATTTTGCGTGGAAAACAGAGGACTTTGCGGTTTCTCATAAACCTCACAAGCTGTTTTATTTATATATATATATATATAGAGAGAGAGAGAGAGAGAGAGCAATGTATTTTTATCCATTTTCAGTTACATTTCACGCCATGGAGCGAACGCGACCCAAGTTAGAACACGTCAGGGACGTTCTGCAGCGCTAAATGCCAAAACTCCTACAATGCGTCATTTTTTCTATAATTCATAAAATATACCTGTGACGTAAGGGGAATAAAGCAATCCCACTTCATATATTGTTCTTATGTAATAAATGATTCATGAGCACATTCAGTCTTACAGCGTTGCATTAATAGCGTGACGCTGCACGTTTTATACGCAATGCACGATTTTTCCTCCATGAAACGACTTTTCCGCTACAGTCTCCCTGAGCGAGCTGGGCTGATCTGATATTCGCGGCGGTTCGGAACGCCCCTGTTTTCCCGAGTCGACTGAAGTCATATTATTTTGGCATTAAGGTGGAGTGATAAGGGAATTAGTCCGGTCATTAATCGCCCACACGTCGGGCGCAGCCGAGCGGCTCAGCTCGCCGATTCAGCCACCTGGAGCCATGCTAGTCTCGCTAATCCACCTCTCACACGCTTTAATTGCAAGGTGCTTCACCGAGGGGAGCAAATTTATGAATGGATTTTCGACCATTTTGCTCTAAAAACATCCTTTTTAGAAGATTTATGCGGTGTTAAACACTTGCTTTTATGAGCGCGCGCGTGTGTGTGTGTGTGTGTTTGGCAGGCTTTCCAAACAGTCAGGCTTTTTATTTGCATTATAATGATACCCTAAGGAGTGTGTTGCAGTGTTTGGGGCTTTGTTTGAGCATCTTTAGCATACAGCAGCCGCTAAAGTGGAGCTAAATGAATGGCGGAATTTGTTTGTTTGTTTGTTTGTTTTTGTGTTGAAGACGAATGAATCAAGTGAATAAAGGAATATATTTGAAACGTTGAAGACTATATATCACAAGGGAAAGTCGTTAAATGAGTGAGAATGTGTGTGTTGGGAACGTTCCCGACGTCTGCTGTTATTTCTGCGTGTGTTTATTTTCCAGGTATTTGACAAAGGTCATAAGGCACGGGGTGGAATTTCTGCCGCTTTTTGTTTTGTCTTTTTTCCGGTGCTGAAAAAAAAAAAACCAAAAACGGACGGAGGCTTCACCCGAAGCCCCTTTTTCGCCCATAAGCCCACCTAGTGGCGCGCGTTAGACTGCAGCTGCCTGGCAGAAACGCAGGAGCCCGCTCCTCTCAGGCCTTTCAAAGGTCACGTCACTAATCCCTCTAAATAAACCCGGCAGTGAATAAAGGCGGTGGCGGCGGCGGCGGGTTTTGCTGCACGCGCGGCACAATGCCTTAAAGACGCAGGAGAAGAAAGGAACGAGACGGGAAGTGTTCCCTCAACGCCTTTCACACAGCAACCAAGTATAGAACAAAGAGCACGAGCGTTTGTGTCCATGTATATTATTCCTTTTTCTCTTCCCCCCCCTTCCCGCCTTCACTCTTATTTATTTAATTATTTACATTTCTGGCACTGGCGTTCTCCCTCATGTGAAAGGATTTGGTGCTCAGAGACGGCAGGGAAATCCTGAAAAGTGGATCAAAATAATGTCACATTACTGCAAATACGAGAGGCTAATTTGAGGCGACTTTTTTTTTCTTTTTTTTTTTTTTCTTTTTTTTTTGCTAATTTTGTCTGCGAGAGGAGGCGACACCTGCTCCAGCGATCCATGAAATAAGCCGCCGCCGGCTTTGTCCCGATAAGAATGAACAAATCTGCACAATGCGCCGCTCGCCCAATCTCATTTTCCTACGTGCATGCGGGGCTAAAAAGGAATAAGCTGTTTGCGAGGCTTGATTAATCAGACATTTGAGGGCCTTTTGTGTGTGTGTGTGTGTGTGTGTGTGTGTGTGTGTGTGTGTGTGTGTCTTTCTTTGATCAGCCTCGTCTCTTCGGTAATCCTAGTGCCTTAAACGTAGTCACCAATGCGACTGAGGGAGCAAAATAGGACAGGTCCGGAGGAATCAGTAGTGTTCTTCTTTTTCCCTCTTCCGCCCCCCCCCCCCCAAAAAAAAAAACAACTCTTGTCCCATTTCTATCTCTTACCCTACAGCTTTGTTGAATTTTTTTTTATTTTTTCCGCCGATTTGATTCGAAAGCTCGACGATTTAATACCGGCGCGATCGCACTCACCCTGGTGTAAGTTATCTCCTGCTGGATCTCTTGAACACGCGAGCCCGATCGCCCGTTATGGCTTAGCGCGACTAGAAAACATGATTTATGCCTCTTAAAACCTCGAGGAGAGGGGAAAAAAAGATGGCAAGGAATTAAAAAACTGTCATAGTGTGTTAGCTTCAGGTTCTGCGGGTGCGTTTTTTTTTTTTTTTTTTTTAAACAAATCTTCCGAGCGACTGTATAGATGAATGGCTCAAGGGCCCAGCTAGAGCGGCGCTCTCTCAGCCCGCTAAAGGCCTTATCTTAAATCCGAGCAAAGTAGCATTAATCTTTTTGAAAGACCTTTATGGCTTTTAATGTATCCCAAATTAGAACATTTTACACCCTTGGTTCCTGAAATGTGGCGATAAAAAGCCTTTAGAGTTTAATTTCTCCTGCCTGCTCACTCTGACCTTCCTAATCCCGGCATGCATTAGGAGATATTTTACTTTCAGGCTTTCTAATAAAGTTTATCCCACTTAATTATAATTAAAACATTTCTCTCTCTCTCTCTCTCTCTCTCTCTTTCTTTTTCTCGCGTCCTCTCTCCAGGTTTTTCAACCCTAGAAATTCATTTTTTCCCCCCGTTCTCGCTGATTGTGTTCAGCGGTATTAGAAGGAATTACCTCCCTCCCGTCACACACGCTCTCCACCCTCTCCAAAAAAAATTAAAAAATGGAAGAAGAGAGAAATAAAGAGAAACGGGGGGGCGGGGAGGTTTTGTGATTTATTCAGCGTGTTTATCAAAGTTCCTCAGGGTTCAATAATAAGCCCATTTCCGAAGACTGAACAGGGTGTGATTCTCCTTTTGTTTCCAAAACCTTGTGGCTTTTCTTCCCCCAACATCCCCCCCACCCCCACCACCACCACCATCTCTCGGGCTCTTTAGTACACTCTGTACACACCATCACTTTTAGTTTTCTAATTTCACACCCTGCACTTGTTTAGATGAATCGCATGATTAGACAGACGAGACTATAATTCTGCGCGGCTCTGACAAGAGGCAGAGCTTCCCCGTTAGCCGTGTGAGCTTTACCTGGAAGGATTTATTTACACCCCGGAGGTGAAACGGGAGAGGGCCGGGGCGCTAACAGAGTTCATTTTTCCATCTTGTTCAACAGCTGGCTGTGAAAATCGCACACGCCGCCGACTGCCGCGACTTCGCCCGAGCCAGACAGGAAGAGGAGGATTCACGCGCAGCTCGGAAAAAGAGGAAACAGATTGCGTGGGGGTCTGTCACTTTATGTCCATCCTTCTTATTTGTGTGGCAACTTTCCAGTCTCTCCCCTTTTTCCGTATACAGTGGGCGGGGCTAAGCTTTGTTTCATAAACTTACAGTTGGGTAAATCAATCCCAAGGATTATTTCACACTTATTTCATGTCTAGCTCTGATCAGAACGGATATGCTCCTCCGTTCACGTTTGCAGTCTCTCCAAGTCCCCGAGGAAGCGCAAGTAGCTAGTGAGCGAGATGTAACCCGCTAGCGAGTGCTAATTCTATAAATCAAAACGATCGAACGATACCAGGTCTAATAAATGCTCATGTGGGAGCCTCAGATGTCAAGGGGAACGTCAGTCAAATGCCCTTATTCAAATATTAAGCCACGCCCAAGCAGATCTCCTTTAAGACTTCGGGTCTGTTTTTGTTCGTATAACTTTTTCAATTAACATAAGAGTTAGTTTATTTCCACACGCTATATTTCTACATAATTTCAGCTATGGAATTTTAAGAAAAAGTTTTATTTAGCCAAATTTCAGCTAATTTCATGGAGTTTTAATCTGTGCGGAAATCCTTCGCGTCATTGACTGGAGTCTTAACGCGAACGTGTATGTGTTTCATATATTTATTAAAATATTTCTTGTTTTCGTTCCAGCTTCGAAGCAAAGAAAAGGTGGGAAACCAAAAGCAACATGGGCTACATGTGACGCTTCCAGAGCAATAAGAGTTTTTTTTTTTTAATGTATATATATATTGGAATGAATTTGCCTTTCTGTGGGATTTCCAACGGGAGTGGGGTGGATGGGGGGGGGGGGGGGACCTGTACATGGTTAGTTAAATAAATGACTTAACCTTAACATCAGCATTGTGGTCTAAATGTTCATTTTGAGTTCCGTTATGCTGTTTTCCTCCTAATTAAATCTGGGTGCCGTGTATAGTTACCAGAATAAGTGGGTTAATCAGCAGCTCTCTGTTCTTTCATGGCGGTATGGAGCAGAAGGAAGGAGGGGGGGGGGAATAAAAGAGGAGATTAGGGCTCTAATGCAATGTAGTGGATAATGTGCAATAGGATTTGCCTGGGCAAAATGAAATTTGTTGGCTGTAAGGAGGTTTGAGCAGGAATAAATGGGGAGGTTATGTAGCAGCAGAGTGTGCAAGGTGTGTGTGTGTGTGTGTGTGTGTGTGTGTGTGTGTGTGTGTGTGTGTGTGTGTGTGTGTGTGGAAATAGAGATTGCATTTACAGAACTGGCCGTTACCCATCATGCAATGGATACCCAAGATTAAACTCGAGAGGAGGGATGGTTGAGGCAGATAGCTTGAGCTTGAATAGTGGGAACGTTTTCTATCGAAATTACCATACGTCTGAAATTCTGCATGATCTCAGGGTAGGGTATACGTTTGGGCGTCCTGTGAGAAGCTGATTACGCAGTACCTTTGGGAAGGAGTCTCCAGTGTCAGCACTTTCAAAAAGTAGGTAAAGCTATCCCGTGTACTTTCTTAATATATATAATGAGAAAATATGCACTGATTTGAAACGAAAGTGCATGAACGAATGTTTATATGATGACCAGGAGCTGACTTGGTTCCACAGTATTCCTGTATGTAACTATAAACGGATAAAACACACAACCTGTTGTTCTTTATGAAATTAAAACCTGGACTCATTGGGAAATTCCTGTGATATGAATGGATATACACTTTGTGCTGCGATGGTATAGGAAAATTGTTTGCTTATTTTCATGCAATTGCTCACTCCAAGTGTTTTATTCCTTACTTACAAACTGATTGGAATATACTGGAGAGATGTCTGGAAATCTCGATATCTATCCACACGGTAGGTTTCCACTAGATTTCTGAAGCCATGGTGCTTTTTTGGACCTGGTATTCACAAGGCAGCTGGATATGATGGGATGAGAGCACGGACTGCCCCATTTTGCTTCGTATGAACCGAAAAATCCTCAAGCACTTGCTTGTATTTTGCTACCCAACAAGAGGAGAGAGGACAAATAAGGCCGTCTTCCCACTCTGAAATCTAAGCCAATTGGACACTTTTGGAAAAGTGGAGGTCCGAATACCGCTGTGTCTCAAATAACACTTCGCGCAGCAATTTTAGAGTTTTCTGAGTCCCCATGCTGCGAGATCCGTTTGACAGCTGTGGAACAAACTGCTCAGTTTAGCCTGATCCACGTGCGCCGTTTCTGTCAGGTCCAGAGACGGCTCGCTAAAGAAGCGAGAGAAAGAATGTGGGAGAAAAAAACTTCCCTTGTCAGACAGATCATCTTGTGGAACATAATTGGCGTCCTAGTGGGATGACTTGTCCCGTTTGGTCCTTTAACACATCTTGGGAAGAGATCATATGAGGACGTGCCGCTGATGGCCTGTTTTGATTGCGACTAATATGGATCCGTGCCAGCACTTTCGGAAAGCTGTCAGTGTGCCAGTGTAAATGGGTTAATTAAGATTCGTTAGCGTTTGTTAATAAGAGGGTAACTTGGCAGCTCTGTTTAAGATGTGCGTGACACGTCTCGAGTGTTACCACAACACATAAATCACTGTTTATTTTTTTCGCCGAACGTGTCAGCTGCTTGCGTTCAGCTGTGGTACACGAGAACGAGTCGCTGTGAAGTGAAGTCTTTATTTGGGTTCCTCAAGCGTTCTCTGGATATTAAAATCCAGAGTTTTTGGTTGGTGTTTTTTGGAGGCCTTTGAGGGGGGAATAGGAAAACCTTATGGAGCATGGAGTATTACGCAGAATTCCTAAGGGTTCTCCAAGAGGTGCAGGCCGAAGACGGCTGTTAGTGCCTGTTAGCAAGAGAACTGGCTTTTTTTTTTTTTTTAAGTTCCCGAACCAAACTTGGGCACCAAAAGACCTATGCCTTAAAAAAAAAAAAAAAAAAAAAAGCTTAAATCGTATTCTAGATTCCAAAATGGTTCTTTGTTGAAACCCTGGGGTGAGGTGGGAATACACCCTGGATGGGACTTTAGTAAGATCATGCATATGCCCATTCACACCTTGGGTAAATAAACATAGTCAATCCACCTACTGGCCTGTTTTTATGGGTGGGAGGTGGGAGGAAACCCAGAAGAACTTCGGGAGAGCATGCAAACCTTCACCCTGGAGCTCACCAGGAACTCTGCCCACTGTACCACCATGTCACCCAAAATCTACACTATACCATCAAAGGTTTGTGCACACCTGACCCTGATATCTGTTTGAAGGCCTTTCCCAAACCATTGCCACAAAGTTGGAATGGAAGCACACAATTATATAGGATGTCGTTGTAGACATTGCAGTTCTATCTGCATTACAGTTCACCTTAACTGGAACTAAGAGGGCCAAATCCGTTCCAACGTGAAGATGCCCCCATGCACAAAGCCTGCTCCGGGAGCGGGTCTGCACCAAGCCATGACTTTCACCCCATTGAACACCTTTTGGATGAACTTGAACGCCAACTGCACCCCAGACCTCCTTACCTAACATCAGTGTCTAACCTCTTGTGGCTGAAAGAACACAAATCCTGACATCCAAGCTCCAAAGTCTAGTGGAAAGCCTCCCCAGAAGAATGGAGGTTATTATAATAGTAAAGGGGTGGGGGGGGGGATATCTGGAATGGGAACGAGATGGTCTCTAAGGATGTAGAAGTGTGATTATCAGGTATCCACATACCTTTGGCCATATAGTGTATACAGAACCTTACAAAACTGGGTTTCTTTATGAACAAGGTTTTCAAATCGAGCCTATCCGAAAGGAGGAACCTTTTCCCTCACATCTGAGGAACCCTTGAGGAACCCTTATTTCCACAGGACAAGTGGGGTTCATATCGCATTCATGTCATGGAGAAATTGCCAAAAGCTGAAACCCTCTGAGGCAGGGGTTCCAATAAAATGTTTAGGTGTTCCTCCAGATGGACAATCCAATTAAACTTCTGAGGGAAAAACATTTGCGTCAGTGTCTCTATGGAAACTTGTGGAACTTTCAGATATCTCTGGCCAAGCAGGTAAAACGCAAAAGTCTACAAAGTGGCATAATTTCATGCAATTTCGACAAGCTGCCATTTGTGCTAAAACTATCAGGCTATTAATCATAATAAAGATGTCACCTGGTGCTGACAGGAAGGAGCGCGGTAATAACGGCTCTAACAACTGTCGTTTCGGTTGCCAGCAAAGACAACATGCAAATGCTTTCAAGTCCGAATGGAAAACTGGGAAGTCTTCCTACTGCGAGTAGATAAGTTATATTTCTGTCATCATTTTCGGATTCGTCTGCTGAAAGACAGATTTCCCCCCCAGTATACAGTCTTGTGCAACTAGGGTGTTTTTACAATAGCACTCATTAACTGCACATGCTCTGTTTCACAACTCCCATGAGACAAAGTGCTCAGTCTGCACTAATTGTAAACTTCTCTTCCAGATTTTCATGGAATTTAGACTGATTAGCAAGATTTCATACTCGTCCAACAACACCAGTCTGTTCGTTTTCCAGCAACCGGTGTCATTTTGAGTGGAAGCCCAATCATTGGCAAATTACACACGGATTACACACTTTTCCATGTGTTTAGCGTGGCATTAAAAATCCCACCGGAGTGACGTCATCCAAATTGTTTGCATTTCTCATGGCTAATTGCTTTCCTAATGTCCGCTTCCTTGACTGGACGTTTCGTCTGGGACGCTTCTCTTCATCCCAGCGTTCTCGTCTTGGGTTTTCTCCATTTTTGAAAAATTTTATTATTTTCTTTAGCCATCCTGTTCGTCAGTTACAGTCATTTTTGCGTCAGGCGTGCACAAGGGCTGAGCTACTGTGTATGGAAGGAATGAATATCTCCAAAACGTCTGTCGGGGTGGAGGACGTTAATCGTTTCACGTTGGTGGAACATTCCAGACAACGCGTCCGTCCTCGGTGACTCAGACGCCTTAATATCATTTGTTTCAATGAGCCTGTACTTTGAGCCGAGTGGCATTAATGAGTTTTTTTTTTTTTTAATGTCCTCCATGGGTTTGTTTTTTTTTCCCCTGAAGGCT
Source organism: Chrysichthys thysi (assembly GCA_030068315.1). Classification (NCBI taxonomy): domain Eukaryota; kingdom Metazoa; phylum Chordata; class Actinopteri; order Siluriformes; family Claroteidae; genus Chrysichthys; species Chrysichthys thysi. The sequence goes on along the minus strand of JAQLOM010000037.1, from coordinate 25,431,124 downwards.
TGATTTCAAGCAACCCTTTGTGCACATCTTGAAGCATTTAGAAGGGAAAAAAAAGTGGGTGTTGTTAGGAACAATAACATAAAGCCCCAATATGATATTCTTAAAACAAACAAGGGAGTTCTTGATAAAAAATAAATAAATAAATAAAAAAAAATTCAGCATGTGAATTTACAATTAAACCAGACCTCGTGAGCTTTATCAGCAGTTCGGGACCAGAATGCTGGGAGTTCAAATCCCTTGATTGCAAGAGAGCCAGGTGGACCCTAAAGCAAAGCTCCTAGTTTGGATGGCTTGGGTTGGGTCAAAATCTTTCTTCTTAAGTCACTTTAGATAAAAGCATCCGCCAAATTTGAGACGCAAATAAACATCTGAAACCTGGAAAAGTCTGGAAAACCAATGAATCCCTAGCTGGGTTTAAATATCGCACATATGGTCGATATTTCGATGAGTGCAAATGAGATTTCGGAGACACTTTTTGCATTGTCCTTACCTTCTTTAACGCCTTGCTTATTTCTACCGAACAGTACAGTGGCCTGCGTAAATATTCAACCCCCGGTTCAAGCCTTTCCTGTTCTGGAAGGTTCCGACCTCTGCAGGAAATGGATCTAAATTGGATCGCGTCATGAATCGGCACCAAACATCCATCCCGTCATATTGACGTGAACGGAAAAAGTCTGTGTATTCTTGAAAAAATAATGGTGTGAGTTCGTTCTTTTGCAAGCAGATGCATTGACAATTCACGTCATTAGTTGAACGGGGTTCAACCGTGTAATTCTAGCGTCGCAATGTAAATACACCTGTTCTTGGGAAGTGTATAAACAACTTCTCCGAGACCAAGGGTAGTCGTCAGAGCAACCAATCAGGGAATTGTTCCAAACTTCGAACATGCAGCGGAGTGTGGTTATATCCATGATTAAAAAACTGGAACGGAATGAATGGATTGCGACCAGAGGAGGCCGTCTACTGAAATTCGGTGAGCAGGTAAAGAGGGGATTAGTCAGACAGGCAATACTACAATACTCATACAAGGCAGTGTCTGTTGTGCGCATTATTTCCTTTCCCCGTTGCCTTTGAAAGCCTAGCAGGTCACTAGATGGGACTTGTTTGTCGAGATCTGCCGAACAGGAACGCCATTTATCCTGACGCCAGCCGCTCATTAAATAATCGCATCGAGACAAAAGATTCTTGGACGAAATAAAGCACATTCATTACGGCCGCAAATTACCCTCTCCTCTCAGGAAAATGCCGTTTAAATATTTGTGTTGGTGCCGTTCCATGGTTTCAGAGTGGCGAAAACGAATCCATATGGAAGAAGTTATTGACGAAAATGTGTGAAAAAGGCTGCAAAAGGCCAGAGCTTTCCATAGAAGTGTTGCTAGCCCCATTTCTGTTCAAAGTCAGGAGACTTTTAGGTCAGGAGAGCATTAGGTCGGCTTATTAATTATGGTTAGATGAAAATATACCTTGGTGTTGCTTATTAGGAGAGAAACACTGCGTAGCTTTGATCCCTTTAACGTCACGTGTGATGTCGGGGAACGCGTGGGAAGGACGTCAGCTTGGCTAGAGGCGCCGCGAATCGATTTAACGACATCACCTTTAGGACGTGAAGAAACATTTCGATCCCGATGGGCGCGGTGTCTTGTGGGATGACTCTCCCGTGATACGGCGGGGCACCTGGGTTCTCTGAATGGTTTCCTGAGGATGACCTTCAAACTGGAGACATCTCAAGCTTATGGATTTCAAGAGGAAACATTTTTAGTTTTCTCTTTTTATTTGATCATCTGTTAGTCACCGTTATTCCGCGCGATTCCCGAATTCGACGGATACCGCGTCCTGGATCACGGAAAAGCTTCTAAAAGTAACTGCAGAAACGGGAAGGAAATGAATTTTTGGAACTGTTAAAACTAGTTTATCTTTTCAAGTAAGTGCAAGTTTCATCGAAGCGAAGTGGCGGACGTGCACTCGTAAAGCTTTCCCATCTTCACAGAGCGACAGCCTTTATCAAAAGCAACGATTAATTAATCCACTTTCAATTCTCTTCATCCTTGGAAAGAGCAAAGCCAGCAAGAAGTTCATTATTAGCACGCAAAATTGGTGCCATTCCAGTTACTCCGGTTAATTTTTTTTTCTTCTTGGCCATTTTGTCCTCATTTACACGAGTCCACGTTTTCCAGTTTCACCTGAGACGGGGGGAAGCGAACTAAAGATCTCAGGAAGCAACACTGAATCATGCGAAGCCCTTAAATACGTAGGATCAAAGATCAGCACAAAGCATCCTAATGCTCAGGGAGCATCATTCATAATTACTCTCTGGAGCTTGGCTTTAATTGCACGCAAGACGAACCGGCGGGCACAGGAAGGCCAGCGTCCACTTTCCTTTAAACACGAGCGTCGGCATGGCTCACTGATCACAACAAATGGCCGCTGACGCTGCACACCCGCTGGCTGTATAAACACGCCCCAGGCGGACGATTCACCAAGAGCTCGGGGGTCGCAACCCCCATCAAGGCGATGCCCCCGTCTCGCCGTCGAAGGCCGAACACTCCAAACAGCCTGCGGCGGGGTTCGCATCGCTTAACGATTTCAGGTGACATCATCAACATTAGGTGGATTTGTTTTCTTAGTCGTACTGTAAAGCGTGCGCACTCGCACGGGCGCCGGATGACACACGATCGCCTTTGTTTCAGTATTTATTGACTTCTTAAGCAAAGAACACAAGTATGACGAGGAATTAGCTTGATTAGAAAGCTGCTGATGTTAACCACATTGCGGGATGAACCCGGCATGGCCTCATCTCAAAGCACAAAAAAAAAAAGCCGTTACCTTAAACCAAAAAGTGAACCTTTAAATAGAGCAACGGCGAAGGCAAGACTAGACTTTCTGCACGAGGCTCGACATCATCACTGAGCATTAGTTGTGTGTCGAAGCGTTTATGTGGAGACCTTTCGAGCGTGCTCAGCGAGCGCCGAACCAATTTGTCTCCAAAACCCTGAGGAACTTTGAGGAACTCTCTAAAGTAATTCCCTCAATTCGGGGCCGCCTAAAACCTCGTCCCGGCGCAAACAATGGCATCGCTTTGTCAAAGCCGTTCTAAACCCTCTGCCAAGCATAATTTATCATTTGAATTACAAAAGGCCACTTAACACAGCTTAAATTATTTCCCCGTGTTGTAACAGCGTGGCATCGTGAGCCGTGCCGGTGACGCAGACGCTTATCGTGGCCTCAGCACTTTAAGTTTCTGTTCGGAGAACTGTTCGGAAGTTTCCTCTAGTCTGTCGATTTCTGGCGTAGATTCGCGAACGGCGTGAAATGGGATCCCGTTGTCACGCGCGAGCCGCGCACTCCGGTATGTATATCAGGGTCATTCCGTTTACGCCTTTATTTTTATTTAAGTACCAGCTGATTCCCCAGAGGCGGCGCTCACTGAGTGCAAGGGAAAAAAATAAAATGCAGTATTTATAAAAGAAGTTTGTTAATTAGCCATTTTATTTTATTTTTCAACAAATAGCGGTCGGACGTCAGTTCCGTTTCAAACGCGACAAAGAATTTCATACATTTAGTTTAGATCAAAGTTTTCTGAAATAATGACTTCCCAAATAGGAGTTTCCATCTTTTAAAGATCAGTAAAATAACTCTCACACGAATAATAATAACGATCCGTAAAGAGGAGATAAAAATGGCGTCCGCGTACGAAGTGATCAGTTCAGACGTAAGCGCTAGTGACGCTGTTCTGTGGTCATACGCCATTTCCGTTTTCCTTAAAATGAAGATTTGCATGAAGTTTGTTTTGAATCTCGAAATTTATCTTTAAAAAAAAAAAATCTCCTGATGTTGCTAATATATTTCCACGAGAATCCTCGATACTAAATCATTTCAAATAAACCGCCCCCCGAATACCCCGCGTTTCCATCAGTGCGCAGGTTCCCGTACGTTTCACGCATGTTCATGTTCCTTGATGACCAGAATACTTGAAATCGTGCACGTCCAGCTATTAATATTTCATCGCGTGGGATTGTGACCGTAAATATCCACTCCAAGTCCCAGCAGCTGTCCCGGAGTATCCAGCAATTTTATTTTATTTATTCGTTTATTTCTTCATTTCTTTTGGATTCGAATCTTCTCGTGTCAGATTTGCAGGTAAATGAGAACCCAAGGCTACGTCCTTCTTAGCGTATATCTGCGTAAATATCATTTTAGCGGGAATATTCACCAAGTACCTAATACGCTGAGACTAAGTACACTAAGTACATTTCCCGCGTAGGTCACGATCCAAATTATTTTATTAAGTTGCAAACGCTGAATGGCTGAATGGCTCGCGAGTCGGCGCCCGCGTTGGGAACTGACGACCTGTGTGTGTCTGGGCACAGATATTAATCGCTAAGAATACCAAGTTTCGATGTAAACCCACGAATCGAGGTGTTTCAAGAGCGCGCTAATGATTTGCGCGACTTAGCTGAGCGCTAACAACCTGACGTCACGCTGTTGTGCATGCAGGACGCGGCCCCAGCAATTCCCGGATTTAATTAGTCTGTAAATCCCCTGAAAAATTCATGAATTCGCCTCGCCCCCTCGTTGCGAGGCTTTGGCGTGAGGCTTTAAGGCTGGCTCGGTGAAGTAGAGACACTCAAACACACACATACCGAGAGAGAGAAAGACAGGAGGGGGAAAAAAAGCGACTGTTTATGTAAATCGGGTGCTGTGTGTTTACTCGATGGGAGAACGTGCTCAGCTTAGTGAGGCCCAGGCCAAAGGGGACCTCTCACCGGCAACTTCAGCCTTATTAAACTGATTACCAAACTCCAGCTAATTAATCAGAGACTGATTCTCTCTCCTTTTCGTTCTCTCCTTTTCTTTTATCCCTTGTTTCCAAACCCCCATCTCTCTCTCTCTCTCGCACTCTCTCTCTCTTTTCTTTTCTTTTCTCAGCTCTGATTGAAGTAGGGCAACGGTTATTTTCATGCATCATCAGAACTGTCGTGACGGGAGGACGAGTAGTAATTACCTTACACAAACAAGGCTGAGATTGCCTGTGAAACCGGCTCTTTATTTTAGCCGCTGCGGAACGAGAGCGAGGGGCGGGGAGGAGAACGGGAGAGAGACGGAACGACGAGTTGAAAAATACAAGAACAAGTGCGCTTCTTTTTCATGGATTATTTTAGTTGAAAAGGCTGGGGGTTTTTGTTATTGTTCCCTATTGGGGTTTTTGACGTCCTTGTCGTCTGGGGGGGGCCCTCGAAGTCGGCGGATCGGATCAGTCGGCGAAAGAGGCACGAGATGATAAAGTAGTAACCCAAATACTCGGCGTTGTGCCGATCGAGGAAAATCATCACCCACGGGGTGTCCTTTTATTCCAAAGTAACTTGCTGAGAATGAGGACTTTTAGATACGAACCGAAGCCCCAGCGTAGTTTTTAACACGCGGTCGTGTGAAGATACTTTGGGACACGCATTGAAAACAGGTTATTTCCTGTTCGCGCTTACGTTATAGCGGACGTTCCACAGCACTGACCGCGCAGGCTCCTTTTATGGGTGTTGAATGAAGAAATGTTTCCTTGGAGAGAACGTAATCCTGAATAATAAACAAACAAACGTAGCGCGTTATAACCAGATGTGCTGCTGTTCTATAAAAAAATTAATGAAATATAAATCTCTCAGCACCTTCCGACCAATCAGAATCGAGAATTCGCCGGCGCCGCGGGCAAATTTGAACCCGATCTACTTTTTGTTTTATCTCGAATTTCTGAACTGCGTTTCAAAAACGACCTGCGGACATCTACAAGCATCCAGGTTTTGCTCTCCACTTTGTACCTCAAACGTCCTATTTCCTACTTCCATCAGGTTTGGTTCATGACACACTGCCCCCTAGTGTACACATTCACTTTATGGACGTGTGTACGATCCCAGCCCAGCTGCACACAGATGTTTTTCCCAGAATATAAGCCCTAGCATGATTTTTCTGCATGCTCGTGATAGAAGCCCTACTCCGAAAGTAAGCCCTCGTAACGATCCCAAGCGGCGCCTGGATATGATACAGTCAACCCTCGTGAAGTCGCGGTTCAGAGTTCGCGGCCTCAGAGTTTTTACTTCGAACCTGACTAATGACTGTCTGCGGAAACCCACGCAGATTCGCGAGACCCGCAAATATCCTCCGCATGGTTTTGATTGTTCGGCATGTCCTGCGAATAAATCCTGACGCGTCGTTTGGAGCAAAAATTAATACAGGACTCTTATAAATAAACAGTATTTCCACCGGAAAACGGTGTAAATCAACCCCTAACTTCTTTCCCGCTTTCTCGCAGCGCTCCGGTGTTCCATTTTTCAACGGATCAGACTTTTTCAATGTGTATAAATAAACGGATCATTGCATCAGCGCAGGTCTGTCGTGAGGTCAGGCGGGACAATGTGGGGTTTATAGAGCGTACAGAGTCTCGGGGCTCTGTGTTTAGCTGCTGGTGAGCATGGACGTTAACGCCGGGGCCGAGGTAAAACACCCAGCACAGCTAAGGCTTTTCTTGAGCGTAGCACGCGTTATGCGACTGATTTAATCCTAGTCTCCCATCACGTGAGCTGTTAACCACTGGTGGGAAGCCCGGCGTCACGAATCGCTGGTTGGATGCTGAACACGAGCGGCCCAAAACCGGTGGGAAAATTCCGGGTGTTGGTTTTTTTTTTTTTTTTTTTTTTGTCCTCTGATAATAAGAGTTTTAATTCCCTCAGTACAATAGTGCAATAAGACGTCATATCTGTGGAAACGAGTGATAGTCTTTCCGCTTTTATTTCTGCCAATCTCTGAATGTGCCAAATGAAACTGCTCCTAATTACTGCATGATTAAAGAAGCACATCAGGGATTGCAGGAAAGATGTTTCCCTCTCTCTCTCTCTCACTCTCTCTCTCTCTCTCTCTGTTGCTCTCTCTGTCTTTCTTTCTGGTTAAGAAGTTCAGATTAATCCCCCTCTGCTCCTGCTGAACCGTCTTCCGCATTCTTCCTTTTCTGTTTATCAAATAAACGGCAGTAATTAGAGACTTTAGATAAGTGGACTAAAATGGGCCGTGCGCCCCGTGGCGTCCCGGGTTCCCGCGCTCCTGATAGGAACTCCTGTGTGTCCTGTTAATATCTGCTGTTATCCTCGTGCAGGAACAATGCCGCTGTGCCTCGCATGTGTGATTAACACACACGGGGCCCTGCCCTGACCTTAACACGCTCTTCTTTCAGGCTTCGTTCAGATAAACGGGTCGCCCTGTTGTGCAAACCGTATGGTTCCCGGCGCAGAAAATCGAAACCGATATGTCCTTTTTTTTTATTTTTATTTTTTTTTTTTTAATGGATTTATTTATTTATTTATTTGTTCTTATGTAAAGTTATGAAGGCTCGAGACGAGGGGATAACCCGTGTGGCTTTTCTTCCGATGCCGTTTCTGTGAAAAAGCAACCGTGTCGGCGTCAATTTTCTGCCGCATTCGTAAGAAATTCTGACAAGTAATTTTTCCGGACCTGAGACGACTGCGCGGATCGGGAAAGCGCTCCTATCGCGACGCAGAGATTACGATGGAACGGATGTAAAATTCATCTAAAAAGTAGGCAGTGAAACACTTGGGGGCGTACTGTTCTCGGAGAATCCTCACCGGGGACCGGATGGTGTGTTGAAGCACCTGTGTTTCCTGTTCCCACCCTGAAGTTCATTATTTTCTCACAACAGCACGTCTGCCCTTATCGTACCCCGGCAAGTTACAAACGCCTGTAACTTTAGAGAATTTAGGAAGAATATGTCGTGCATTTTTATCCATTTCTAGATACAGTTAACTGAAGACCGAAGACTTTCCAGGGGCGGAAACCTGTTCCAAAGTACTGACACTGGAGACTCCTTCCACGGGTATTAAAAATACGTAAATATCTCCTAAAAAAGTCGGCTCGAATGGGATCCCCCCTTCCATCCCCGTAAATATTCCTTTTCAGGAACGTTTTCGAACCACACAAGCACACTTTTGTGTACCGAATAGCCGTTCTGAGCGGAAAGCGTTCGTCGGAAAACATCCGAAGATAAGAGCACCTGAATCGGCCCCGGTGACAAAGACAGGATTAGCGTCCTCCACTTCAAACGTTTGAGGAAAGTGAGACGGTACAAAGCGCGTAGGATTGAAATCGTTCACATGGCACTTCTGAGCACACCTCCCTCTTCTCCACTCGAGTATCTGGAATGTTCAAGTAGCGTCCATCCGACCCTCCGGGGCCTCCTGTTACCGCCGCAAGCTAAATGTTATTAAACGTCCACCGCAGAGCAAAAGAACTCGTTTCTACACACTGACTCTTTACTGGGGAAAAAAAAACACCAAACGAAAATAAATAAATAAATAGATAGATAGCTAGATAAATAAATAAATAAATAAAGGTTGGGGTTTTTTTTAATTCCGAGATATTCGTCCTGTGTGATTGATGGCTTTCCAGGAAAGTGGGACGTCGACTTGGCTCGTTTTTAAGCGGCTCAAACGCGGGATTTGACTCGTCATCTGAAATGACTCATTGTTTCTTTCTTTCGTGGCAAAAACACAAGACTAATTTGTGTTTTTGGGTTTTTTTTTACAGTATAGCACAAATACACACATTCGGTGCATATACCGGATTGCTGCACGGAAAAAAATATATAAAAAAAAGAACGAGTTTGATGCCAGAGGAAACATTACCCAGAGCTAAGTGGGTCAACGTATGATTACGCTCCGGTAAAGTGTTTTAAGCGGTTGCATTAATCCTGTTTTTGTGATTCTCCTTTATTTTAACAGCTCTGCCTTTGAAATGCGTTAATTCCAGGTTTATAGAACTCCAATATTCAGTGACAGACAGAAACTGAAGCGCACAGCACGCTAGACGCGTCCAAACACGCGCTATTTTTCCGCGTCTACAAAACCTCTTTGTGTTAACATCCACAGGGAGGTGTCGGAACGATATAGGTTTCCACTGTGGATATTTTAGAATGTTTACAACAACTCGTAACCTTCAGCGGGACAGAACCTTGACCTCTGAGCAGTACCGACATTGATCTTTTATTTACCCCGAAAAATGGGCTTCCAGTTAGCAGATGAAATATTGTAGATTTCTTTCTTGTGCATTGTGGGTAGATAAATACCGAGCAAACGTTGTTGTTATTATTATTATTATTATTATTATTTGTTGAGGCATAGTTAAGCCATGTACTTTTATTAATGCACTTTTGTCAACTTATTAATAATATCTTTAATATGCTAATAATAATATTGTGTTTTATTTCAGAACCGACTAAATGGTTCGGATATTTTAGTAAAACGTCGTTTGTGGTAAAATGCCCTTTGCTCATTTTCTAAGCGAAGCAAAAAACATACTCTTGCATAATTTCTATCCATTTCCTGATTTAAACACGTCGCTGTGGGTGCAAACGTTTATGAACCCCGGTCGCCATGCATACGCTGCAGAAGTCACAATATCTTAGTTTCCAGTCAGAAATGTCAACTGGGACGCCCCCTGAAGTTGGATTTCCGACTCGGAACGTCGGGAGATCCCCACCACCCCAGAGTTAAACATCCCAAATAGCGCCCCCTGTCTGACCCATAAGCGGAAGCTGTAGTTTTATATTGTTTTATTAAACGTTTGTTTCTGTTTTTGTCTCATGTAATGAGGTGTGCACACAGCACTGGCCATGTTTGATCTGTGCTCATATTGATACGGGGTCCTGATGCGCTGCATACGGCGTAATGTGGCGTTTTCAGGAGGTGCTGCGAATAATAGCTAACGACTACCCGATAGTGAGCGAACCTGGCTTCACCCACCGCGTGACATTTAAAGAAAAGTCATAAAAGGAAGTTTTGTGGAATTTCCAGTTTAAAACTTGAAGGTTATTTGTAATAGGGTGAGGTCAGATTATTAGGGACAGGTTTGGATTAGATTCGCGGTAAAACGCCACCAGTAAAGGACAAAAGAGCGAGCGCGATGGCGGTTTTCCTAGAGGGGTCCATATTGGCTTTCCGACTTGTCCAAATGAAATGTGGTTAAGTCTGTTGTGTCACCATCTCCAGCGCCGAAATCTGACTTCTGGGGCAAAATAGGACGCGGCATTAGAACTCAACATGTTTGTAAAAAGTCTGAAACATAAAACAGCCATCTGCGGCTGAGGAAAGACTGTCAGGCTGTAAAAAGTTGTACGTCTCTAACAAGTATTCAGGTCTCAGCGTCGCACCGTTTACGTTGTTAAATATCTTCGAAACATCTTATGATTAATCAGGGGATCTTTTGTCTTAGGATTCGTCACCACGAGTAGAAGTCATCCCTTCATCAAGGATTCAAATTTCCACTTTGTGCTAAAGTGGATTCCGAGCTGTTACCGAGCCATTTATTTCAAATTTGCAGGATTATAAATAAATGACATAAACATGACTGGATGGCCCGACAGCCGAGTGCTGCATCACGTATATAAATGCATAAGCCCCTCGCGCTACACGCAGTTTGCAGGAGTTTCTCCAGCCGTGTTTTCACAGAACTAATCTCTCTTTCACTCTCTTTTCAGCGTCCCTCTTTACTAATTAGATCAGGAATTACAGCGTGGATTAGGTGAAGCTGAGCTTAGCCCCTTCCTCTGACCATGGTAGCTGTTTCAAACCAGCGCTTCCAATTTTATCACCACACAATACTTTTCCTCCTTTGGCTCCATGTTTTGCATTAGAAAACAGCTGCGGGAAGAATGACAAACACGGTTAATCCCTCGCTTTGCTGGCAGTACATTGGGGGGGGTTACGACGAGGAGGTGAGGCGGGATTCGGCTCCTGCGTGGTAAACACTCAGCAATTGTCCATTACGTCTAAACCCACATGATAACGAGGCTCATTAATTAAACTGCGGGACTAAGTGGGGTTACATGAATTGAAATTAATAATCGCCGTCAATGGAGTTTTTCAAATCGTCCCTCTTGCCTCCCTCCAAACCCAGGACGAAGGATTTTTTTAATTTTTTCTCTCTCAGCCGTGGATGTGACGTGACGTGACGTCTCCAAGCGATCCTGAGGATGGGTTTATTCGTGGAGAGCACCTTAAATATGTTCTAACACTTTGGGTGAAGATGTGGGAGGGGGGAGGAGGGAGGGGGGACCTCATAAAATCAAATAAAGATCGCGTATGGGTAGAGTTCTCGATGGAAACCAACCACTTCCCAAAACTACTGTTTAATTTCCAAGCGGCCCGGAAGATTGCTTTGGTTTCACGGATAGAGCTTGAAAACCCGCCTACGAGGACCAAATCTCACGAAACGTTCTTAGGTGAGACGGGGATAATATTTGATCTGACCTTTTAAAGGTCGTTGGTCCTGTCGAGGACGTGATTAGCAATCATACGCCCTCCGTTGCATTCGGCTTTTAGGAAATTCAGCTGCGTCGCCTTGGACTTAATGCCCTAGAACAATGTGGGGGTGAAACTCCACCCCCAAACCTACACCTTGACCAATCAGGGGTGAAATAACAGAGTGAAGACGTTTGTTGACATGATCTTAAGAATGTCGTGGAAAGTCGTTCCTTTAAATAAAACACTCCTTTCTTGTGTGCAGTAATATAATAATATCGCTGGAAGAAAAAAAAACCTTCGTGTTCGAAGATTGTTTATGAAACTCCGACACTGATCCTGATGAAGGGTCCCTGGAGGTCGTGTTTATCAAGACATTACAAAGAAAAATGACCTTTGGAAGGAAGTAGCACAGTCCGTAGGAGCTCTGAACGTGTAGCTAGAACAATACGTCAACTTATCTGTTGCTAATTTGTTATTAAAGCTAGAGTGAAGCCTGGCATGTACTGTATACGCGTAGGAACATTTTAAACAATAGTGGTGTGTAGAAATGGAATATAGCTTGCTGTAGGGTAAACATTTTGGCTCGTACAGTTTCTCGAAGGAAATCTGGACAGGCCACGCCCACAATCAGTAACAGTGGCAGTTGGTACACGCCCACTTGAGATATAAACGTTTTGTTGCTGGGTAGTTATGTGAGTTTCAACGATGGTTTACGTGCGAGTCCTTAGAAATTCCCGTTTTGAAGCGTAAACAGTCCGAGTTCTGTCTGTTCTATGATACAAGCTCCTCCCCTTTTTTGAGTCTTTCATAATCATCCATCGTTCCTGTCTCTCTTTTTTTTTCTTTTTCTTTTTAATGCACGTTGTTTCCCATTATGGACATATCGACCTAACGGACTAGTGTGGTTCACGTTTGTTCGATTTATGAATTAGACACTCGCACGTGGCCTCGCTTAAACATTTCCCGTAAAATGTACACTAGCCATACTAAATGATTTTTCCACTTTCTCTGGGAGCTTTCCAGAGCAGCTGTCGTGTTCGCCACTCTAAATGACGTGCGGCGTGTTGTGATCGCGCGTCCCCCGTCACGGTAAACGTGTGTGAAAGGGCCCCGCTGTGGAAACACACCTGAGCGTGTGTGACACTCGCTAGCTCCAGGGCGCCAGAAGGAAGTGGGGACAGGTGTAGACATGCCCGTCATCATCTGGCGCGGCGTGGCGCGGCGCGGCGAGACGAGCATCCAGCACTTTTTCAAAACAGACGGTAATTTAATTAACTCTTTCCTTCCCGGAGGACGGTACACACACATCTGTAGCTAATTTGGATCTGCATGAGGAAGTGGGAATCGTTGTTTAGGAGACGGTGCCGTCAGAATCAGAGAGCAGATCTGAACCTCTCAGGAGCGTCGGATTGATTACGGATGAGTTCGACGGCTTGAACGGGCAACAGGGTTGTCAAAGTACTGCTGCGAACAAATAAAAACAAGCGTCAGGATGGGTTAACGTTGCCTGATCAGCTGGTAAAGATGTTCAACAGCAGAACAGCTTCCCTGAGGAGCTTCCCTCCTGAAAAAAAAATATCCGATCTCAACGTGGTATTGTTTTTTATTGTTATAGTTTTCAGAATATTGGGTAAAGCTACGTCTGTGGCGTGGCTGAAAAGCAACAGGGCTGTTGAATTCTCGATTCTGATTGGTCAGGAGGTGTTTGGTTGTCGAAAGCAGGCGCTCTGAAAGGAGGTTCAGCTGTAAGGCAAGTCTTCGTCTTCTTCCGCTTAATCCTGTTCAGGGTTGCGGGGGGCAGCTGGCGCCAATCCCAGCTGACATCAGGTGAGAGGCGGGATACACCCTGGGCAGGTCACCAATCCACCGCAGGGCA